>PISX010007392.1:0-94287 GCA_004024625.1 Mellivora capensis
GAATTCTCCCCTCGCGGTCCAGTAGCTGTTTGTCCCTCTTTTGTTCAGCTTCTTTATTCTCTGTCATTTGGTCTTCTATATCACTAATTCTTTCTTCTGCCTCATTTATCCTAGCAGTAAAAACCTCCATTTTTTATTGCACCTCACTAATAGCTTTTTTTTATTTCAACTTGGTTAGATTTTAGTTCTTTTATTTCTCCAGAAAGGGCTTTTAGATCTCCAGAGAGGGTTTCTCTAATATCTTCCATGCCTTTTTCGAGCCCGGCTAGAACCTTGAGAATCATCATTCTGAACTCTAGATCTGACATATTCCCAATGTCTGTATTGATTAGGTCCCTAGCCTTTGGTACTGTCTCTTGTTCTTTTTTTTTGTGGTGAGTTTTTCTGCCTTGTATTTTTTTCCAGTTAAGAGTATATGAAGGAGCAAATAAAATACTAAAAGTGTGGCAAAGACCCTAGGAAAATGCCCTTTAAAGAAAAAATTGAATTAACTGCAAGACTAAAGAATCATGGGGAGAAAGCTATGAATTCCGTGCTTTGCTTTCTCCTCCTCTAGAGTTCCACTGCTCTCCTTGTTAAGTGAACTAGGTCTTGGCCAGATTTCTTTTGATCTTCTAGGGGAGGGGCCTGTTGTAGTGATTCTCAAGTGTCTTTGCCCCAGGCAGAGCTGCACCGCCCTTACCAGGGGCCAGGCTAAGTAATCCGCTCGGTTTCGCTTTCTGGAGCTTTTGTTCCCTGAGCGCTTTCCGTAGAGTTCCGGAGGATGGGAATGAAAATGGCGGCCTCCCAGTCTCTGGCCCAGAAGAGCTGAGATTTTGGGGCTCCACTCCTCAGAGAAAAGCCCCAGCTACTCCCATCTCTCTCGCCTCTGGCCGCGCTCCGAGCTCACGCAGCCTGCGATCAGTTCAAGGTAACCCTGAGCTGAGAGCTCACTCCTCAGCTCTGTCTCTGTAGCCAGCTTCCCGCTCCGATACCTGCGAGCTCTGTGACACTCAGACACCCCCGATCCTTCTGTGACCCTGCGGGACCTGGGGCCACGCTGACCCCGTGTGGGCTTCACCCCGGTTTAGCCTCTGGAGCGATGTCCCTCCGTGGAGCAGACTTTTAAAAGTCCCGATTTAGTGCTCCATTGCTCCGCCGCTTGCCGGGAGCCGGCCCCTCCCCCGCAGTCTATCCTCCCGTCACTTTCGATTCACTTCTCCGCCAGTCCTACCTTCCAGAAAGTGGCCGATTTTCTGTTTCCAGAATTGCTGTTCTTCCTCTCTTTGATCTCCCGTTGGATTTGTAAGTGTTCGCAATGTTTTGATAAGCTATCTAGCTGATCTCCTGCTATCTGATGTAGTCTCAGCCTGCTACTTCTCCGCCACCTTGTGATTCGATATATCTTCTAATTTTATGCCAATCTGAAATATTAATATGTTAAGACTTCTAAATTTTAATACTCACTTTTTCCACCTGACATAGCCAAGCCTATTTTCATTCTTTAATTTATGACTAATGCAAAGAAGAAACCCATTTTCAAATTTGATGACATGAAGAATTAAGTTGATCTTTTTAGTGTTATTTTAAGAATATATATATATGTACCATATGTTAAGAAAAACTTAAAAACTTAGTTCTTTATGCTTCTTTTTTCCCCAACAATGACGTTTTAATATTTTTTTCTAAAAAAACCTGTCCCCTTATTTTATTCTTTTTTCTTTCTATATTCTGTATTTGTATCATATACCTAATCAATTATGTTATGCTATCAAATAACCCTTCCAGGAGTTTTTTGTTTTTTGCTTTATTTTGTGTAAGTGCATACTTTCATACTCCTATTCCACAAATTTGTTATGAACTTTTTAGTTACTAATAGAAAGAACTGTTACTGACTTACTCTACAAGAAAAATTTTTTAATTGCTGAGAAAATTTTCAGCTGTTTTCAGTAATTGGTCAGAATAAAATGTCCCATTATATTCCTCCTAGAAAAGTCACTGATTAACAAACAAGCAAACAAAAATACAGCTAGAAACTACTCCTTTTATTAGATACAGAGATGTGTTCATTCAGGATGGCTAATTCTTTATAGAAATACCTGTGGTATGGGATAGAAACAGAAATGAAATATAATAGATCTATACAGATTTCTAAAGTCTGACTAACCCCTTTCTAGGCTCTAGATTATCATTATATTCACTATGTAGTATTTAGATATACAAAGCTTTTGACAAACCAGAACTGGCAACACTTTTAAGATTTTTTTGTCCCTAGTAACTGGATTGAAGATGCTCATGGTGCTGAGTAAGTGTACAGCATTAACAGTTTCTTAGCTGTGCAAGGGCTGACAACTTCCTATTAAAAAAAAAAATGTGAAAACTGTATAGCCAACAAAGTCCTGGGCATGATACAGTGACACCACATCTGTCCTGCAATGTGTAACAGAAAAGTCATGAATAAAACAAGTCTGTCCTCAAGAAATAATTTTGAACAATCTTTAATATTCAAACAAATGAGTAAATAGGTAACATCTATGAATCTAAACCTAAATTATTTACCCAAAATTATTATAAATTATTTCAGGTTAAAAGGTATAAAAATAAACAGTTATATAAGGTAACCATATAGTCATTATGCTGCTAACATATAAATTATTACCAATATAATGGTAAGGCCTCCATATACCCAGTCCAATGATATGCATTCCACTTATCTAGGACACCTACTCTTCTGAGTTTGGGCTTATTATTATAACTCCTTTATTTATTTTTACATATCATTCATCCTTTTTCAAGATATTTTATAGCTTTGCATGTTTTAAATCATTGTGTAAATGGTGCCATACTGCATATATTAGTTTGCAATTGTACCTATGTTTAAAATAAAACATTTGGTATTTACCCAATGCTGATTCATGCAGATCTTATTTATTTATACTCACATATTAATAAGTGAAAACATACACACACATAAAGGAGTAATTAACACATGCTGGATATAATTTGGAACACTTCAGATGTATTAACTCATTTAATCATCACAACTCTTCTAAGATGGTGATATAACAAAATCTGTATTATATCTATTTTACAAGTGAAAAAAATTGGTACAGAAAGTTTATATTAATCTACTTTATCAATCTTCCACAAAGTAGTTATTTAAATCTTTAATCTCCTATTGATGAACATTTGTAATTTCTTTAAGTATTTGCTATTTTTTTAAAAATGCTGCGGGGACATTCCTGTGCAGACATCCTTGTGTATGATTGGACTATGCAGGTGGCTGTGAACTTGCCTCAAATTGATAGATGGCTGTGGGAACTCATTTTGGTTTCATTGGTATTTTCCTAATTCACTTTGTTTAATACTATTGACCATTCACTTTTCCTCTTCTTAAAAACATCTTTTCATAGCTTTCATGTGTTTTGTAATTTTTTTCTTCCAGTAATCAACCTTTATTTTAATTGAAATGTTTTAATATTTTAAACAACTGCTGCTTGTTTTATATATGTGAAACAAAGATTTCCCTGTCTGGCTTATTTATAACTTTATTTTTGTTTGTTCAGTGCTTTTATGTAGTAATATTTATCAGTAACTACTTTTATGATTTATGGTTTTGATTTTAAGAAATTGTTCTTTGCAGCATAGTTATGAAGATATCCTCAAATATTTTCCTCTAAAATATTATATAGTTTTTTTTAAGAAGATGGAACTGATTTTTAGGAACTGCATGACATGAAAATAATTTGTCTTTATATGGAAATATAGCCAGTTCCCTTTCCATTAATTTTGAGTAGGCTATCATTTTCTTATGGATAATTTGTGCTAGCTCTGCCACATATTAATTTCCATATGTAGATTTTGTGTGGCTCTATTGTTTTATTGATCCAGAGCACTACCAATTTGAAGGGTCTAATTAATATAACTACAATAGGTCTTGCTATCTGGTGGATCAAGTTGCCCATGTTGTTTGCATTTTATTTACTTATTTTTATCTATATTATATATTTGATTATTTTCTTTTTTAAATTACTATATAATGTATTATTTGTTTTAGGAGTACGGATCTGTGATTCATCAGTCTTACACAATTCTCACTGCTCACCATAGCACATACTCTCCCCAATGTCCATCACCCAGCCACCCTATCTCTCCTACCCCTCTGCCCTCCAGCAACCCTCAGTTTGTTCCCTGAGATTAAGAGTCTCTTCTGATTGTCTCCTTCTCTGGTTTCATCTTGTTGCATTTTTCCCTTTCTTTTCCTTGATCCTCTGCCTTGTTTCTCAAATTCTGCATATTATGAGATTATATGATAATTGTCTTTCTCTGGTTGACTTAGCATAATACCCTCTAGTTCATCCACATCATTGCAAATGGTAAGATTTCATTTTTTTTTCTTTTGATGGCTGCATGTTTGTATTCTTTATGACTTTCTACATAACCTTTTCCTTCATATGTGGACTTTTTAGGATTAGCTTATTATTCACAGTGTTAGTAATCACCACAGTTATCAAATTGCTTTGGCTCCCTGAGCTTCAGTCTCCACAAGGTGAGGTGATAAAAGTCAGCGGTTGCCTGCACTTATCGTGGGGGTTGTTACAAGGAGGGAAACCCTGAGATTAGGAGATGCTAATCTTGTATATAGGAGGCTGACAAGCCTGCCAAACCTCTCCTCCAGAGAGACACATTGTCTTTCTTAACCCAGAGTGAAAGAAAAGCTACTCTAGGGAGGGGAAGAAAACATTTATTTATTATCCTTTAGTTTTTCTTGGAGTCAATTTGAATTTAAGGTTTAAAATAAAGTTAACCTGAGTACTAATGCCACTAATTGACAGCTGTTTTGCCTTTAGGCAACTGATTTTGCAAATATTAGGAACAAGGACTACAAGACAATATAATTTTGTGTACAACCATGGCTCTGTCACATATTGGGCATAGGACAATTTAAATGTCTTTGGCCTCAATTTTCTCACCTGTAAAATTAGAATGCTAAAATTTAACTGTAATGATAAAGGACAATGCCTGGAACACAGTACGCACAATAATATTGGGGTTTTTTGGTCACTTTATTGATTAATTGATTTTTCATAAATGATTTACTATTTTTTTCCTTTTTCTAAAGAAGTTATATATACCTGTAAACATTTTTTCCATTCTTTATTATGGTAAAATACACAAATATAAAGTTTACCATCTTAACCATTTTTAAGTGTACAGCTCAGTGGCATTAAATATATTCATGACGTGTGTCCATCACCATCATCCATCTCAAGAGCTCTTTTCATCTTCTAAAACCACAACTCTACAGAAAAGTAGCAGAATCTGACCTCTTAAACATGCCATTCTGACATATTGATTACTTTTAGCTATAGGTACTTGAAAACAGCAAATGAAGGGAGGGTCTTTCTCTGAACTCCCCTTATCACCCTTTATCTGCTTCTAAAAGGCACTCAGTTGTAGGAAGTCCCTTCCCAGAAGTCTTCAACCAGGAGAATGAGTATTACCACAGGAGAAGAGACTGGAAATCCATACCACACCCAGACAAAACTTATCACAAATTAACTCCCATCTGTGTTTTAAAGTGCTCATTCATCTTCCCTTCCCCTCTCCCCATTTACTCTTCCTTCAGAGGCCTACTTCCCCCTCCTTTTCCCTAGTAAAATGATATTTAATCCTGAATTCTAAGCCACCTTAGAATTACTCACTTTTTCCTGGATATTTCCCATGTATCTTTAAGGTAAACATCTGTTTTTCTTGTGTTAATCTATTATTTTATTGCAGGGGTCTTGGCTAACAACTCAGAAAGATAGAGGAAATTTTTTTCCTCCCATATAATACTCATTAAACAATAAATCCCCATTCTGCCATTACTCTGAGCATCTAGCAACCGCCATTTCACTTTTTATCTCTATGATTTTGACTATTCTAAGTACCTCATTTAAGTAGAATCATATGGTATTTGTCTTTTGTAACTCTCTTATTTCACTTAGCATAATGTCACCAACATTTATGGATATTGTTAGCCTATGTCAGCATTTTTTAAAAATTTTTTTTAAAATTTTTTTATTTATTTGTCAGAGAGAGGGAGAGAGAGTGAGCGAGCACAGGCAGACAGAGTGTCAGGCAGAGGCAGAGGGAGAAGCAGGCTCCCTGCTGAGCAAGGAGCCCGATGTGGGACTCGATCCCAGGATGCTGGGATCATGACCTGAGCCGAAGGCAGCCACTTAACCAACTGAGCCACCCAGGCGTCCCCTATGTCAGCATTTTTTAAGACTGAAAAATATTCCATTGTATGTACATAACACATTTGCTTATCCATTTATCTGCTGATAGTTACTTGAGTTCCACATTTTAGCTATCATAAATACCGTTGCTTTGAATATAGATGTACAAATATCACTTCAAGATCCTGCTTTCAAATTTTGGGATACATAGCCAGAAGTGTAATTGCTGGATTTTATGATAATTTTATTTTTTAATTTTCTGAAGAATAACCATACAGTTTTCCAAAGCAATTCTCTCATTATATACTCCTACCAACAGTGTACAAGAGTTCCAATTACTCCACCTTTTGTGGTACTTATTATCTTCGTTTTTTTCTTTTTTTACTAGTAGCCAGTCTACTGAGTGTAAGGTGATATCATGTAGCTTTGATTTACATTTCCCTAATGATTAGTGATGAACATATTTTCTTGTGCTAGTAGGCCTTTTGTATATCTGCTTTGGAGAAATTTCTATTCAAATCCTTTGTGAATATTAAAAGTAGGTTATTTTTTCATTATTGAATATTTGGTGATTCACGATTTATTCTGGATATTAATCCCTTATCAGATAGATGGTTTGTAAAAATTTTCTCCCATCCTGTGGGTTTCTTTTTTATTCTCCTGATAGAGTTTTTTGATGCAATTTTTTTTTAATTTATTTATTTGTTAGAGAGAGAGAGAGAGAGCACGAGCACAGGCAGACAGAGTGGCAGGCAGAGGCAGAGGGAGAAGCAGGCTCCCCGCCTAGCAAGGGGCCCGATGTGGGACTCGATCCCAGGACGCTGGGATCATGACCTGAGCTGAAGGCAGCCACTTAACCAACTGAGCCACCCAGGCGTCCCGCAAAAATTTTTTAACTTTTAAGAACCTGTCCAATTTTCTTTTGTTGACTGTGCTTTTGGTGCCATATTCAATAAATCATTGCCAAATTCAATGTCACAAAGGTTTTGTCCTATGTTTACTTACAAGAGTTTTATATTTTTAGGTCTTACATTTAGGTCTTTGATCTATTTTAAGTTAATTTTTGTTTTAATTTTTGGGTAAGGGCCCATTTCATTCTTTTGAATGTACATATCCAGTTTTCCCAGCAGCTTAAAAAAAAAAAAAGACTGTCTTTTCCCATTGAATGAATTTTTCGCTCTAATCAGAAGTCATTTGACCATATATGTATGGGTTTATTTCTGTGCTCTCTATTACATTGATTTATATGTTTTTCCGTCAGTACTACACTCTTTTGATTACGATAGCTTCATAATAGGTTTAGAAATTAGGAAGTGTGATTCATCCAGCTTTGTTTTTCTTTTTCAAATTTGTTTTAGTTGTCTGGGTTCCTTTGAGATTCCATATGAATTTTAGGATGGGATTTTCTATTTCTTCAAAAAAGTGTAATTGAGGTTGTGATAAGGAATGTACTAGTGAAGTTAATTCCTAAGAATCTTAGTCTTTTTGATACTATCATTAACTGAATTGTTTTCTTAATTTCCTTTTAGGATTGTTTATTGTTAGTGTATAGAACAATACACTATTGTTGTATTGTTCTCATTTTTGTATGTTTACTTTGTATCCTGCTACCTGATTGATTTATTTATTAGTTATAAATTTTTCTATGGATCTTTAGGATTTTCTGCATATACAATGACATCATCAGCAAACGGAGATAATTTTACTTTCTAGTTTGGGTTCTTTTTATTTCTTTTGCTTGGATAATTGTTATGGATAGAACTTTCAGTATTATACTGAATAAAGGGATCAAAATGAGCATTCTTGCATTACTCAAAATCTTAGAGCAAAATCTTTCTGTTTTTCACAAGTACGATGTTTCCTTTGACTTTTTCATGTATGGCTTTTATTATATCAAGGGATTTTCCTTCTATTCTTAGTTTGTTGAGTGTTTATGCTACGAAATAGAGTTAAAGTCGGTAAAATGCTTTTTCTGCATCCATTGAGAGAATCATTTGTGGTTTTTACTTTATTCTGTTAATATGACATTTACTAATGATTACTTTTGTATTTTTTTTTTTTAAAGATTTTATTTATTTATTTGACAGAGAGAGAGAGAGTGCATGCTCAAGCAAGGGGAGTGGTAGGCAGAGAGAGAGAGAGAGAGGCAGGATCCCAGTTGAGCAAGGAGACTGACTTGTATTATTTTGGGACTTGCTCAAGATCAAAAGCTTGTGCACAGCAAAGGGAACATTCAACAAAACAAAGAGGCAACCCATGGAATGGGAGAAGATATTTGCAAATGACACTACAGAGAAAGGGCTAATATTCAAGATCTCTAAAGAACTCCCAAACTCAACACTCAAAAAACAGATAATAATTTCAAAAAATGGGCAGAAGACATGAACAGACACTTTTCCAAAGAAGACATACAAATGGCTAACAGACACATGAAAAATGTTCATCATCATTACCCCTCGGAGAGATTCAAATAAAAACCACATTGTGATACCACCTTACACCAGTTAGAATGGTCAAATCAACAATACTGTAAACAACAAGTTTTGGAGAGGATGTGGAGAAGGGGAACCATCTTACACTGTTGGTGGGAATGCAAGTTGTTACAGCTTCTTTGGAAAACAGTGTAGAGATTCCTCAAAAAATTAAAAACAGGCCTTTCCTATGACCCTCCAATTGCACTACTGGGTATTTACCCCAAAGATACAGATGTAGTGAAAAAAAGGGCCACCTGTACCTAGCAGCAATGACCACAGTCGCCAAACTGGAAAGAACCAAGATGCCTTTCAACGGACGAATGGATGAAGAAGATATGGTCCATATATACAATGGAGTATTATGCCTCCATGAGAAAGGATGAATACCCAACTTTTGTATCAATATGGATGGTACTGGAAGAGTATGCTGAGTGAAATAAGTCAAGCAGAGAGAGTCATTTATTATATGGTTTCACTTACCTGTGGAACATAAGGAATAACACGGAGGACATTGGGAGATGGAGAGGAGAAGTGAGTTGGGGGAAATTAGAGGGGGAGACAAACTATGAGAGACTGTGGACTCTGAGAAACAAACTGAGGGTTTTGGAGGGTGGAGCCTGGTGGTGGGTATTATGGAGGGTATGTATTGCATGGAGCACTGGATGTGGTGCATAAACAATGAATTCAGGAACACTGAAAAGAAATAAAATGAAAAAAATCTATTGTTTATGTATTAGTATAGCCTACCGTACTTTCTGATGGTTATTATTGATATAGAATGTTATTTTCCATTCCTTCATTTTCGACCTATTTGTGTCTTTGGATCTAGAGTGTGGATCTTGTAAACTGAATATAGTTGAATCATATATCTTTTTGAATCAATTCTGCCAATCTTTGTTATTTGATTGGAAAGTTTAATTCATTTGCATTAAAGTAATTCTTGATCTAAGAAGGGGATTGTTTCATTTTGTTACTTATTTCCTACATATCTTACATATGCTTTTTTCCCTCTCATTTCCTTTATTACTGTCTTCTTTTGTGTTTACTTTTTGGCAAACATTTAAATTCTTTTGTCCTTTCTTTTTGTGTATGTTCTATCACTATTTTCTTTGTGGTTAGCCTGAGGACTACAATTAGCATCCTAAAATTATAGTGTTCTAATTTGAATTTATACGTTCAAGCTCAATAATATACAAAACTCTGCTCCTTTATAGCCCCATCCTCACATTTTCAGTTATTGATATCATGAGATAGTATCTTTATACATTATGTGCCCCCAAACAGAAACCAGTAACTATTTTAAATGAATTAATATCAATTCATTTAAGTTGTTATATATAAAGTTAAATTATATATAAAACAAATGTGGAGTTATAAAGCAAAGTTAAAATGAAACTAGACTTTAGACTATTGTTTTTCTTAAAGGTATTAGCATCTTAAATCGTGTAAAAACAAAAGTGGTGTTACAAACCACTGATGTAATAGTACTTGCTCTTATAGATGCTTATGTATTTACCTTTATTGAGATCTTTATTTCTTTATAAGCTTCAAGTTACTGCCCAGTTTCCTTTCATCTCACTCTGCCTGAGTCCCTTGAGCATTTCTTGCTGAACAGGACCAGAGGAAATCAACTCCCTCAGCTTTTGTGTATGTAAAAATGCTGTAATTTTCCCCTTGGTCTTAAAGAGCAGTTTTGCCAGTCATTTGCTAGGATTCTTGGTCACCAGTTTCGTGGTTTGTTTTGTTTTGTTTGTTGTTTTGTTTGTTTTTGAGAACTTAAATATATTAGCTCACTGACTTTTGGGCTTCAGTTTCTGATGAAATCTTTAGATAATGTGCATGTAATGAGTTGTTTCTTACTGCTTTCCAGATTTTCTCTCTCTCTCTCTTTTTTTTTTTTTTTTTTTTGGAAGTTTTTATTTAGTTGACACCCAGAGAGAGAACAAGTAGGCAGAGCAGCAGGAAGAGGGAGAATGAGAAGCAGACCCTCCACTGAGCAGGGAGCCCGATGTGGGGCTAGATCCCAGGACCCTGGCATTACAACCTGAGGAGAAGGCAGCAGCTTAACTGACTGAGCCACCCAGGCACCCCTCAAGATTCTCTTTTTATCTTTGGCTTTTGAAAGTATAATTATAGTGTGTTTCAGTGTGCATCTCTTTGAGTACATCTTACTTTAGATTCATTGAGATGCTTAGATGTTTATAATCATGTATTTGATAAAATTTGGGAAGTTTACAGAAATTATTTCTTTAAATATTCTCTCTACTCTTGGGGCACCTGGGTGGCTCAGTGGGTAAAGCCTCTGCCTTCGGTTCAGGTCATGATCCCAGGGTCCTGGGATTGAGCCCCACATCGGGCTTTCTGCTCAGCAGGGAGCCTGTTTCCTCCTCTCTCTCTCCCTGCCTCTCTGCCTACTTGTGATCTGTCTGTCAAATAAATAAATAAATAAATCTTTTAAAAAAATAAAATAAAATAAAATAAATATTCTCTCTACCGTTTACTCTTTGCCCTCTTCTTCTGGGACTCCCACAGTGCATATGTTCTGTTTATGGTCAAATGGGTCCCTTAGGCTCTTCACTTTTTGTCAATCCTTTTTTTTTCTTTTTGCTCTTCAGGTTTGATAACTTCCCCTGTCATATCTTCAAGTTTACTGATTCTTCTGTTGCTGAAATCTTCCTTTGAATCCCTCTAGCTAATTTTTCATTTTAGTTCTTTTATATGTCAGCTCCAGAATTACTTTTTAGTTTCTTTTTAGGTCTTCTATCTCTTTTTTGATATATTCACTTTGCTCATACATTGTCTTCTTAACTTTCTCCATTGTCCTCCTTTTGTTTTTTGACCATCTTTAAGACAATTGTTTTGAAGACTCTGTCTAGAAAATCTGGCAACAAGCCTTTTCAGGGAGTTTTGTTGACTTATTTTTTTTCCCTCTAAACAGCTCATACTTACCTGTTTCTTTGTATGCCCTATAAATTTTTGGAGAAAACGGGGCATTTGTATCTAATAATGTGATAACTCTGAAAACCAGATTCTTCCTCTTCCCCAGGGTTTTCTTCCATTATTTATGTTTGTTTTATTGTTTGTTTTTTATTGTTATAGGCTGTCTCTGTGCAAAGGATCAGCTTGTGATATAAACTACAAGTCTTTTCAGTTCTTTTTGGAAACTGTTATCTTTATCTAGGCATGTATCATGACATTAAAATTTTCCTTACGGGGTGCCTGGGTGGCTCAGTGGGTTAAGTCTCTGCCTTCGGCTCAGGTCATGATCTCAGGGTCCTGGAATCAAGCTCCACATCGGGCTCTCTGCTAGGCAGGGAGCATGCTTCCCCCTCTGCCTGCCTTTGCCTGCTTGTGATCTCTGTTAAATAAATAAACAAAATCTTTAAAATAAACAAATAAATAAATAATAAAATAAAATAAAAATTTCCTCACTTACATAGTAGATTTTGAATGCATTAGTCTTTCATTTCTGGCTTCCAAGACTGGTCAAGAGAAAAAGAATGGAGGCCAAAAAAAAAAAAAAAAAAAAGGAGAAAAGAAAACAAAAGAAAAAAGAAGGACACTGGTCTTTAAATTTCCTGGAGTTCATTTCAGCTGTAGGGGAAAGGGTTTGCTATAGTGGAAAAGTGCAGAAACAATGGTCATCAGCTCTTTGTCTACATTTCTGAGATAAGAAGCAACAAGAAAGCAGCAATCAAAGGACAGATTTCTAATATGTGGAGAACAGTGACCAACAGTTTTGACCACCTTGGCTCCCACAAGCTCCATGTAAGCTAGTTTTGCAATGCATGCAAGGTGGCCTGCTGGAAGGTGGGTTATGGGTAGCTCTTATTATGCTAAGACTTGAAATTGACTGAAATTACTGAAATTTGTCATCCAAATTTTCCCTGGAAGGTGCAGGCCTTCCAGAGATTCCAAAGATCCAAAATAGATTCTGCCAGTGCACCTGTTATGTAGGTGAGGAGATCAATTTCTGGTACTTCCTACCCACCATTATCACAGAATCCTTTCTTAAAGGATTTTTTTAAAATAACAGATATCAGACCATATACCCAGTGGTCCAACGAATCTGTCTCATGCTTCAACACTGTTTGGATAGAATAAACCCAGGGAAGCACCTTCTATCAGCCTCCAACCACCTTTTAGCCTTTTTTTTCAGTTGCAATCTTTAGAGCCATCTTCTCAGCCACCCTCTGCTTCAGGACCAGCAAACAATCTATTTTGAGCTTAGCTCTGTATTACAGATCAACCATGAGCTCCCAGACTCATCAGAATTATACTACTGAGGTGAAGGCCAACGTCAACTGCCTGGTCAACATGTATCTGTTGGCCTCCTCTATCTATGTCTCTCTGGGTTTCTATTTCCACATGTGATGATGTGGCTCTGAAGGACACGGGCCATTTCTTCCATGAGTTGGTAGAGGAGAAGCACTAGTTTGCTTAACATCTCTAGAAGATGCAAAATCTGCATGGGCCCTTTCCCAGGACATGCAGAAGCCATATTTGGGTAAATATCTGGCATCTGTGGAAGCTGCCCTGGTTCTAGAGAAGAATCTGAACCTGCTCCTTCTGGATCTGCATGCCCTGGGTTCTGCCCCAGAGACCAAAAGCACTGAGACTTCCTGGAGATTTACTTGCTGGATGAGGAGGTGAAACTCCTCAAGAAGATGGGCAACCACCTAACTAACCTCCTTAAGGTGACTGGCCCCTAGACACTAGACAGGGCCTGGTGAGTATCTCTTCAAAAGGCTCAACCTCAAGCATGGCTAGGAGCCTATAAAGGCCACCGGCCTTTGAGGGACCCCTCTGGCATCCCCTGGGTGCAAAGGCTTGTGCCTGAACCTCTCCCTACAGCCACTAGGCTGCCTTTTTTTTTCTTTTTTCTAAACTAGGCAGCTTTTTAACCAGCCTGCAGCCCCCTCTTCCAAGCCATGGACCAAATGGAAACAGTAAAGCTTCTGCAACAAAAAAGCCAAAACAAACAAAAACAGTAACATATGTGAACATCATTCAGATATTAATGCGTTATTTAGTCAATTAATATTTATTGAGCATGCATGATATACTAGCACTGAGGGTAAAAGCAGACATACACTCTGCACTCATAGAGTTTACACTGCATGTTGAATTTTAGCTGTACAAACTTTTATGCCTACATCCTGAATGCAGGTGATCCTGAATAAAACAAATATATTGAACGTGACAGAGAAGTGCAATAAAAAGCTAGAAGTTACTCTTGTGAACTATTTTTCCCACACACAAAGCAAAATTATGAACATGTACTTAAAATTTTTACATTCTACATTTACATTTTACATTCACTGCTGTTTCTATAGTCATTTATAAAGTTATATAAAGTACAATTTTAAAGTTTCCCATACAATTTAACTTTGCAATGTAAATGAAATATGTTATTTAAATTTGATTTTAAAAATAAATGAATTATTTCAAAATCATCTCAGTAACAAAAAGATCGGTTTGGAGGCATCGTGGATAATTCTAACATAAGACCTAGAAAAGGTTTTGACATAAACTGTCAGTATTACGTACTTAACTTCAAACATATATCAAATTTTTGGAAGTATTCAGTTCTGTTACCAAAGACTGAGGCTTAGAAGAAAATTTAATTCTTGTAAGAAGGTGACTGAATCCAGCATAAACATGCCAACCAATGATAGAAATAAGAGTGTATTGAATTAATTTTGTGAGTTTTGCAGTAAACTTAACAGCTATATCCAGTCATATTACTTATTTTTATTTTGCTATAAACTAAATAGAATATTTTCATGAATTTTTATTGTTTCTGTTATATATGTCATATATACACATATTATTTCATATGTATATTATATACATTTATTTCATTACTTTGAATATATATGTATATATACATATAATATATATATACACAGAAATCTAACTCCTAACTTTCTAGCACATAAATACTGATATGCAGATTTTCTAGTGGCAAACAATAGTATTACCAATAAAACAAGTGATATTTTAAGAATTATGGAAATTTATATTAGTTAAGCAACTCTTAGCTTGTTCCACATACTTGAACTTTTTTTTTCAAGTTAAATTTCCTATATTCCTTTATTTTTTAAAATTAATTTATTTGACAGAGAGAGATCACAAGTAGGCAGAAAGTCAGGCAGAGAGAGAGGAGGAACCAGGCTCCCTACTGAGCAGAGAGCCCGATGCCGGGCTAGATCCCAGGACCCTGGGATCACAACCTGAGCCAAAAGCAGAGGCTTTAACCCACTGAGCCACCCAGGCCCCCCATACTTGAACGTTTTTAAATACTATGAAGGTTTTTTTTTAAACAAAATTATTATTTTGTTAAATAATAAATTTATTTTATTTTATTATTTTTATTATTTATTATTTTAAACATTTAAAATGTTTAAAAGCTCACATTAGCCTGAGTGCTGGATCGGTGCGACGAGGTGAGCCGTCCGCTGTGGCTTGTTTATGCTGAGAGGTTCCTGTTTATTTCATCTTGCATTTGTGCGTATGATTTTGGTAAATTATGAAATGAGGAATGGTTTTCAGAGTATGAGATGGAACTTGCCCCCATTGAAGTTTGTAAGTGTGTTCCGGGGAAGGGGGAGATGAGAAGGGCGTTCACTACTTAATCAGTTTGCACGTTGTGAAAATTAACCCCCTCTCCAGGGGCAGCTTTGGCTCCCAGGCGGAGGAGTTAACTTGGTTTTTTAAAAATGGTTACTTCAGAGAAAAGCCATTTGGGGTCCTCCTCACGCATCTCATTGTTCATGTGATTGCTTATTGCTTAATAAAAAGCAATAAAGCTTATTGCTTAAAAAAAATAACAAAATACTAAATTATTTTGTTAAATAAAAATAAATTTGTTAATAACAATTATTGGGGTAGAATTTAAAAACTATAAAATTCACTCTGCTAAAATGCACAATACCATGATATTTAATATACTCATGAAGTTTTATAGCCATTAGAACTGTCAAATTCCAGAATATTTCCATCCTCACAGAAAGAAACTCTAGGCCCATTAATAGTTACTCCTAATTCACCATTTCCCCAGTCTGTGACAACTGGTAACTATTTTCTGTCTCTGTGGATTTGTCTATTTTTTAAAAAATATTTAATTTATTTATTTATTTGACAGACAGAGATCACAAGTAGATAGAGAGGCAGGCAGAGAGAGTAAGGGAAGCAGGCTCCCTGCTGAACAGAGAGCCCGATGCGGGGCTCGATACCAGGGCCCTGAGATCACGACCTAAGCCGAAGGCAGAGGCTTAACCCGCTGAGCCACCCAGGTGCCCCAGATTTGTCTATTTTATATAAAAGGAATCAGACAAATCAAATCAAATGCCTTTTTTGAATAAGAATAATGTTGCCAAGGTTCATCCATGTTGTGACACTCATCAGTGCTTCATTACTTTTTATTGTCAAATAACATTCTATTGTATAACATTTTGTTTATATATTTATCATTTGATTGACATTTGGATTGTTTTGACTTTTTGGTCTTCTTTAATTTCTTGAAGCAAAGTTTTGTAGTTTGCTTTATAAAAATCTTGCAACTCTTTTGTTTATTCCTAAATATTTATTACTCTGATGTTGTAATTAGAATTGTTTTCTTGATTTCAGTCTAGATTTTTTAATTGCTATTGCATAAAGATAAAAGCAATTTTTATATTGGACTTATATGCTATAACTTTTCTGAGCTTGTTTTTGTTTGGTTGGATTTATTTGAAGTTGTTTATTAGTTTTAACAGTCTGAGGATTTTTTTTGTGGGGTGTGTTCTTAAGAATTTTTATAAACAGATCATGGCATCTCTAAGGGTATCTTTACTTTTTCCTTTCCAACTCTGTATGATTTTTGTTTTTTCCTTATGCATTTGCAGAATCATTCACTAAAATGTTGACCAAAGTGGAAAGAACTAACATCCATGGTTTTTCTAATTTTAAAGATTTTATTTATTTATTTGACAGAGATTACAAGTAGGCAAGAGAGGCAGGCAGGGAGAGAGAGGAGGAAGCAGGCTCTCCGCAGAGCAGAGAGCCCGATGTGGGGCTTGATCCCAGGGCCCTGGGATCATGACCTGAGCCGAAAGCAGAGGCTTTAACCCACTGAGCCACCCAGGCACCCCTGTTTTTCCTAATTTTAGATGAAAAAAATTTTTTTAGCATGAAGTATGCTGTTAACTGTAGGTACTTTTAGTTATTTATTACCCAGTGAAAAAAAACTCCTTTCTAATTTTAGTTTGTTTAGTTTTATTTTGAAAGGATATTTTGATTTAGTCAAGTACATTTTCTGTATTTATTTATTTATTTTTTTAAAGATTTTATTTATTTATTTGTCAGAGAGAGAGAGAGAGAGAGCGAGCACAGGAAGACAGAGTGGCAGGCAGAGGCAGAGGGAGAAGCAGGCTTCCTGCCGAGCAGGGAGCCCGATGTGGGACTCGATCCCAGGACGCTGGGATCATGACCTGAGCTGAAGCCAGCCGCTTAAACAACTGAGCCACCCAGGCGTCCCACATTTTCTGTATTTAATTGATATGATTTTCATTTTATTGGTTCTTTATTCTACTGATCTGGTGTATTTCATTGATTAGTTTTCTTATGTGAAACCAACCTTGCCTTCTAGTTAGTAATTTTCTTTTTCTTTCTTATTTTTTGGCCAGTCTAGCTATGTTGACCTTTCCAAAGAACGAAGTTTTGGTTTCATTGATTTTTTGCATTGTTTTTCTTTTTTCTATTTTATTAATTTATGCCCTAATCTTTATTCCTTTTCTCCCTAGACCCATTATTTAAGTTTACTTTGTTTTGTTAAGTGTGTTTAATTTCCAAATAATGATATGTTTACCCAATTTTCTTACATTATTGATTTCTAATTTCATTCCATGGGTTCAGAAATCATATTTTCTTTATTTAATTCCTTTTGAAATTTTGTTTAATCTCTTTTGTTTCTCTTATTACATGTGTGTCATTTTCTTACTAGTTACAGGGGGGATTAAATTAATATCTTAACTTATACCAATCCAGCTTCAATTAATATTAAATTAATTTCAATAGTATACAGAATTTTGGTCTGATATAAACCCTTTCCTTCTCCTCTCCTTTGTGCCACTATTATCAGTTGTTACATCTTGATAAGTTAAAAGCTTGGCATAGTTTAACAATTATTTTTATGCAGGTGTCTTTTAAGTCAGTTAGTAAAAGAAGAAAGTTACAAACAAAAATGCATATATACTGTTACTTATATTCATCTCTGTATTACCTCAGCAGTGTTCTTGTAACAAGGTACTTCAACACTGTCCCTTATCTTACATACTTCCTAGTTGGTATATCAGACAAGGCTGAGTGTGGAGCTGGGACTTTGATCATCACTGGGTAGTAATAAAACTTCTCCCCTGCTGTTTCAGTGGAGAACCATGGGTAACAAGGGATGTCTCCATTGCTTACTCAGATTGTGATCAGGGAGGTCAAGTGGTGAGTCAGAACTCTCACCAATACCCATTAGTAATGAATTCAACTCTTCCTAGTGTCAATGGAGGATATGTGGGGAGCAAGACTCTTTTCTTCCTTCCAGCAATGTGCTATCAATGGAGGGCTAAGGAGGAGCTTGAACTACCATCTCCATCCAGTAGTAAGAAGCCTCCTCACCTCTAGAATATCAATGGAGACAGGTGAACATTTTAGACTTCCACCCCCATGAGTAAGGGGGCAACATTCTCCCTCACTGATTGAAGAAATATTAGATGAGCCCCGTTAAAATACAAGATTTAAGTAAAATCCAGAATCCTGTTACATAACATCCAAAATATCCAGGTTTTAATAGAAAATCATCTGTCATTAAAAAAAAAAAAACCAGGAAAATCTAAAACTGAATGAAAAAAATCAATATATGCTAACACCATGATGAAATGTATATTAGAATTATCTGACAAGTATTTATGTTTAAATATCTTATTTATTTATTTATTTGAGAAAAAGAGAGTGAGAGAGAGAGAGACCATGAGAAGGGGCAGGGTCAGAGGGAGAAGCAGACTCCCTGCTGAACAAGGACCTAGATGTGGGACTTGATCCCAGGAATCTGGGATAATGACCTGCGCTGAAGGCAGATGCTTAACTGACTGAGCCACCCAGGTGTCCTCTGACAAGTATTTTAAAGCAGTCATCATAAAAATGTTTCATTGTGCAATAAGGAAATACCAAAGTAACTGTAAGAGAAAATAATAGAAAATTAGAAATAAATATGATGATGATGATGATGATGATGATAATAATAATAATATAAAGTCCCAGCAAAGCATGTAAAATTCTGGAAGAAAGATAAGATATAAAGATCCAAATAGAAATTTTAGTTCTAAAAAATACAAAAACAAAAAAAATCCTTCAATAAATTGGCTCAAAAGTAGAAGAGAAGCCGAAATAATCAGTGAAGTTAAAAATAGAACAATTTTTAAAAAGAGAATAATTTAATTATGTATTCTGGATAACAGTGAGAACATTAACTTAAAAAACTGAAAACTCAGAGATCTGAGGGAAATAACAAAAGACCAAACTTTGGAGCCCCAGAAAGAGAGAAAAAGATGTAGCTGAAAATGTATTCAAAGAAATAATGGATAAAAACTACTCATAATGGCAAAATATATCAGCCTTGTGACTCAAGAGGCTGGAGAGATTCCAGAAGACATAAAACCTCAAAAATCCATTCCAAGGTACATCATTATCACACATTTGAAAACTAAAGACAAAGAAAACCTTTTGAAAGCTGACAGAAATAAAACATTGGCTGTAGGGGAAAAACAATTCGAATCATAGTGAATTTTTCATTAGAGACTGTGAAAACTGTAAGCTATTGGCAAAACATTTTTTGAGAGCTGAAAAAAGAGCATCTCAGAGTCCTACAGATAGAACTTAAAGAAAAATTAGAAAAAGGCACAATTTAAGTTGGAAACTTCAACACTGCTCTCTTTACAGTTATTGCAAGTAGATAGAAATTCAGCAAGGACATAAAAGAACTCAGCACCATTAAATAATATGAGTTAATTGACATTTACAAAGCACTTTACCCAAACAGAATGCACATTGTTTTCAAGCACCCATAGAATATGTAGCGAAATAGACTATATCCTGGTACATAAAAGGATGTTCAACAAACTTTAACAGTTGAAATCATAAAGTATATTCTCTGAGAACAATGAAACCAAACTAGAAATCAATAACAGAATGAAAACAGAAATATCTTCAAACATTTGAAAATTAAACTGTATACTTCTCAAATATATAACTAATGGGTCAAAGAGAAACTCTCAAGGGAAATAGAAAATAAATAAAATGAATGAGAATACAAATACAACATACCAAATTTATGGGGCATAGAAGGGCAAATTAAAGCAATAAATAAAATAAATGCTTATATTAGAAACAAGAAAAAGTTTCACATCAGTAATTTAAACTTCTACTTCAGGGACTTAGAAAAAGAAGAGCCAAATCATCCTAAAGCCATTATAAGGAGAGGAATAAATTATCAAGGTTGAAATAAGGGATATCACAACAGATCCTGTTTACATCTAAGAATAAAGAAATGCTACAAACAACTTTAAATACATAAAGTTAATCATTTAGATAAATTGGATCAATTATCTTATAAAGTAAAAAGTGCAATTTGCCCAATATGAAATTGAAAAATTCGAATAGTCCTAAAACTGTGAGGAAATGGAAACTGTTAAAAACAAAAGACAAAACAAACAAACAAACAAACAAAAAAAACCACCCAAACTTCTGAAAAAGAAATCTTTAGGCCACGGTGATTTTACTGAAGTATTCCACTAAATGTTTAAAACAACAACAACAAAAAAATTAACACCAATTCTACACAATCTAGCATCTCTCCATAATGTAAATTTTAAAAATCTGAAACAAATATCAGCAAATAGAATTCACCAATATATAAAAAGGTTTATATAACATCATTTTAATTGAGGTTCATTTTAGCAATGCAAAGCTGGTTTAATATTGGAAAATCAAATAATGTAACTCACCTGATTAACAGGTTAAAAAAAGAAAAATTCTATGATTATAAGAATTGATGCTGAAAAGTCATTTGACATAAATTATTAAAATGCTCATAAAACTAAGACTAGAAAAGAACTTCCTCTATTTGACAAAGAACATTCACACAAAACATCATACTTCTAGTGCAGGACTGAATGATTTCCCCTGAAGATCAGAATCAAGGCTAAGATGTCAACTCTCCCCTGCTACTTCTAATAGTACTGGAAGTTGTAGCCAGCAAAAAAGCAGTAAAGGAAATAAAAGTCAAATAGATCCAAATGGAAGAAATATAATTTTCTCTGTCTTAAGAATAGATAAGTCTCTACATGGAAAATTATGAAGAATCACTCAAACAAGCAAAACCAAATAAAACCATCTAGTGCTAATAAGTTAGTTCAGCAATATCACATAGCATACAATGAGGAAATGATGGTTTCAACAAATATTTCAGGACGAACTGAATAACAATAGCTAAAAAAAATCACTGCTTATACAAAACTTAATGCAAAGTGCATGAAAGATTTCAATGTGAAATGTAAATTTACAAAACATTTAGAAGATAAAGGAGATATTCTATAGGACTTCATATTCAAAGACTTCCCCCAAACCTGGATCTACAAAAGAAAATAAAAAGAAATTAGGCTTCACTAACACAACACAACAACATTTTTTGTGCCTTGAAAGATACTGTTAGAAGGGTGCCTTGAAAGAAACCTTTAGAAGGGCAAGGGTGAGCCTGGGTGGCTCAGTCAGTTAAGCATCTGTCTTCGGCTCAGGTCATGATCCCAGAGTCCTGGAATTGAGCCCCTGGATATCCTTGACCTCCCTGCTCAGTGGGGAGCGTGCTTCTTCCTCTGCCCCTCTCCCCTGCTTGTGCTCTATCCTCTGTCTCTCTGTCTCAAGTAGATAAATAAAAACTTTAGGGGGAAAAAAAAGAAGGGTGAATGCAAGCTAGACAGAGAGGAAACTTTTGTAGTCCACATATGTGACAAAGTACTCATATTGAGAATATATGCAGAATAAAAAACTCGGGGTGCATAGGTGGCTCAGGTCAGGATCCAAGGGTCCTCCTGGGATAGAGCCCCACATCGGGCTCTCCTCTCAGCGGGGAGCCTGCTTCCTCCTTTCTCTCTCTGCCTGCCTCTCTGCCTACTTGTGATCTCTGTCAAATAAATAAAAAATCTTAAAAAGAATTAAAAACTCAACATTAAAAAAATTATTAGAAAATGGGCACCAATGAATAGACATTTCAGCATAGAAAATATACAGATGGCATATAAATGCATGAAAATATATTCTACATCATTAGCCAATAAGAAATGTGAATTAAGACCACAATGAGCTATCACTACAAGTTTATTATAACAGCTAAAAAAAAAAGTAGTGACCATATTCTGACAAGAATGTGGAGAAATTGGGTCTCCCTTACATTACTTATGCGAGTGGAAAATTTTGAAGGCACATGAGAAAATAGTCCGGTAGTTTCATAAAACAATAAAATAAACATACACTTATCATTTGACCTAGCAATTGTCCTTTTGGGCATTTATCCCAGATCATTTAAAGCCTGTGTTCACAGAAAAACCTATGCAGTATTGTTTCCAGTGTCTTTACTTATAGTAATCCCAAACTAGAAACAACCAAAATGTCCCTTAATGTGTGAATGTTAAGCAATCTGCACACATCCAACCATACGCTATTACCAGAAATGAAAAGGAACAAATTACTGGCACCTGGAAGAACTTAAATGAAGGTCAAAGACACTATACCAAATAAAATAAGCCAATCTCAAAAGGTCATACACTGAATGATTTCTTTTATATAGCTCTCACAAAGTAGTCGTTTCAGCAGTGGTTTGAGATGATGGAGAGCAGAAGGGTGAGTATGACTGTAAAGTTGTGTCATGAGTCAGATCTTTGTGATGACAGGGTAGTTCTACATCTTCACTGCAGTAGTGGTACACACATCTAGACATGTGATACACAAATAAAAGGCTTTGACATTGCACAATTCACATGATTGTGTGAAATGTAATTAATGAGGGAAACTAGATAAGAGTACAAAGGACTTCTTTGCACTATCTTAGTAACTTCCTGTGAAGTTGTGCCTAAAATTTTGGAAAAAAAATAATAAATTCAGTGATAAAAACCATGCATTTTCTCCCCATAAACCTGTATTTAACTTTATAATTATTTTCATATGCACATGTATATGTATGCAAAAGTTGTCTGTTTTAAAAGAAATTGCTGACTGCTCTGTTTTCTTTCTTTTTTTTTCTTTAAAGATTTTATTTATTTATTTGTCAGACAGAGATCACAAGTAGGCAGAGAGGTAGTCAGAGAGAGAGGAGGAAGCAGGCTCCCCGCTGAGCAGAGAGCCTGATTCGGGGCTTGATCTCAGGACCCTGGGATCATGACCTGAGCTGAAGGCAGAGGTTTAACCCACTGAGCCACACAGGCACCCCTGCTCTGTGTTTTCTAACTTACTTTTATCACGTGAAAATATACGGAGGATTTTTTTTTTTCTTCTCATTCACTATTTCCTTGATTAATATGTTTTTATGGCAGTGGTTTTCTTTTAAGTGTATTTGCCTATTAGTTCAAAGCTTAATTGTATTATTTCATATCTGTATGGATATTAATTTAAATACGGACCGCTTTAAATAATGTTATTTTGTATATACTTATACATGGATGTCTTATAATAGAGCTGGACAGATTCCTGAAAGCAGAATTATAAGGCCAAAGGTATAAATAATTTGAAGTTTTTGATATTTATTTAATGAATTTCTCACAGAAATACTCTATCAATTTACATGACTTTTAGCAATATATTCAACTATGAGTTTCCACAGGGAAAGAACTTATATGTGTGTTATTGACTTATTTACTTAATTACTGGTAGGGTTGCAGCTTCTTTTCAAATACTTACTGATCTTTTTTAAACCCTTAATTTTTACTTATAGCATTTTTTTTTGCAATTTGTCCATTGACTCATTGTTTATTATGTTGCACATTTTCTATACATTTATACATAACAGTAATAATTTATTTTATAATGTAAATGTTATTTTCCAATTTAACATTTGCCTGTTACTTGACATGCTACTTGCCTATTATTTTACACACAGATGTATTAAATTATTACCTAATTACACATACCAATGTTTTTTTTTTTGATGACTTCTTTTTCTTTTTTAAGATTTTATTTATTTATTTGAGAGAGAGAAAGCAGATCTTGCAAGTGAGGCTCTAACTGCACTTCTTCTGGACTATATTAGCAAGGATGTTTTTATAGCTAAGTGCTTCAGAAGATAGAACTAGTGTCTCTCTCCGAAGCATATAGCACGTTTGCTTACAGCCTTGGAAAATAGAGATAATGCCTCCCCCTGGAGCAAAGGGCAGGCATGCCTACTGCTCAGTATAATAAAAATAATAGCTTCCTCTGCAGCACTGTTCGGCATACTTACTGTTCATTATAAAACTCGGGGTTTTTTCTATTGTAATGCAACCCAGACCATGTATCCTCTGGCCTTCTTTTCATTGCTATATGGGAATTGAGGGTCAGGAAACTAGTGCAAAAATAATGAACTTCTGGCTGCTACAAGCAGTGTGACTAACAAACTTACCTTTAACACTTACCTAAGAGTCTCATGTCTTCTACCAACATCCATGAAATTCTTATGTTGCAGCATGTTAGCTTGCAAGTATGTAGATCTCAGAGCTTTCACAACTCTTGACAATCCTATATATAATACCGTATAACATTTTTCTTATTTTCTATTCCATTCAGTTATTTCTTACTTAACATTTAAATAAGTTAGGCATTTCCAGATTGCATGTTTGAGATAATAAAATTGTTAAAAGGTACAACGGTGAAGCCAGACCACCTGGGTTCATACCTTCTGCTACTCAGTAGCTTCATAAACTAGAGCATGAATTATAATCTCTCTTGTATAATCTCTATAATCTCTCTTATATAATCTCTCTTGCCCTCAGTATAATGTTTACAAAGTAGACAACACTTCTTCATAGAATTTTTATGAGGATTAAATATGCTGATTTATGTAAAGTTCTTGAAACTGTGTCTGGCACATATTACTCACTATGTAAGTGTTCTTAACTTTAGGGGCTAAATTTCAACTTACTTGAAGGATTAATTTATTGGTTGATAATTTCACTGTACACTAGAAAGGATAATGCTTTTTTCAAAATTAAAAAACAAAGATGACAAAACCATATTTTGTGCCTACTCAATCTACATCTTAGAATCTTTGCAAGTAGATTCTGCTTTATTTATTTTTAAACAATATTTAAAATTAATGTTCTAAATAAATTTAAATTTCCATACAGGAGAACAGAAAATAGTTTTGTGCCCTTGGTTTTGGGAAAGAATTCTTAAATAGGACATAAATATTACTGACCACTAAGGAAAATAATTGGGCAATGTTTAAATTGAGAGCTTATGTTCATCGGGGCGCCTGGGTGGCTCAGTGGGTTGGGGCCTCTGCCTTCGGCTCAGGTCATGGTCCCGGGGTCCTGGGATCGAGCCCTGCATCGGGCTCTCTGCTCCGCAGAAAGCCTGCTTCCTCCTCTCTCTCTCTGCCTGCCTCTCTGCCTACTTGTGATCTCTGTCTGTCAATAAATAAATGGAATCTTTAAAAAAAAACAAACTGTTAAAAAAGAGCTTATGTTCATCAAAGTCACCTTGAAAATGGGTAAAAGTAAGCCAATGACTGGGAGAGGGTATGCAGAATACATTTATTTGGTAAAGAACTTTTATCTTTATATATATATATATATATATATATATATATATATATATATATTTCTAAGTGTGATGCGCCTGATGAAGAAAATGTATGTGTTAGATAAACTTCATTATGTTATGAGTTATAGCGCTGTTTGGTGTGAGTTCAGTATTGAAGAATCAACAGTATACAGCACATTAAATAATATATTTCAAAACAGAATCATACCCAAAAGAGTTATGTACTGATCAGTTGACAAAAATGTTGTAACCAGAGTCTTGCAGGAACTTAATCTTGTATTCTCCATAAGAGCACTGCTTCAGTGTTTGCTAATTCGTGCTTGCGGTGACTTTACAGAACAAAACTGCCACAAATAATTAGATTCAAATGTGTGTATGTGTATATTTGAATTCTACAAATCAATTATACAAAGGTAGATAGTTCTTTTTTTTAAGTGAATAAAATGTCTAAATAGAACAGGTACTTCACAAAAGACAATGAACACAGAGTGGACTGACATGTGTTTTCAGAAAGCCAGAAATAAGTCAAGCCTGTCTCTCCCATTGGCAGACCCTAACAGGAAGCCAATGCAAGTTTACAGGCTGCCTCTCCTTACCAGAGAGAGAGAGAGATATAAAGGGCTTAAGACACACACACACACTGTTCTGCAAACATACTAAATGGGAAACCCTGCCCAGCGGTTGAGGTTCCCAGTGGTAAACACAGATGACAACTGTTCTAGATTGTGTAAATCCCAAGCTTCTTTTATTATCTTCAGACATATATAAGTGATCTCAAATATTGAGTATAACTGGACATTTTTGCAGTCTTCATGTCATGGGCTAAGTTGAATTTAATTTGACTTAGAAGAAAATCAATTTTCTTCCCAATGAAGACTGTTCTACCATATTTAAAAATATTTGGAGATGTTTTGATTTCATTTGACTGAAGGACAAATTGTACAGTGTGGAAGTTATCTAATTCTAGATTTGTAAGAATTTGAACATAACTGTGCCCGAGCACAGTATATTTTCAGTAATATTTGAAAAACTTTAAAGTTGGGATGCTTGGGCGGCTCAGTTGTTAAGCGTCTGCCTTTGGCGCAGGTCATGATCCCAGGGTCCTGGGATCAAGCCCCACATCAGGCTCCCTGTTCAGCAGGAAGCCCTGTTTCTCCTTCTCCCACCCCTGCTGCTTATGTTCCCTCTCTTGATGTTTCTCTCTCTTTCAAAAAAATAAATAAAATCTTAAAAAAATCAAGTTTATTCTATAATTATATTCATCCATATACATTTGTTTAGGGTAATTTAAAAATATATTGCCTTGTAATCGCTTTGATTTATTAGAAAACTGTGGTAACTGTATAACTATTTATCTGTATGTGTATATGTGTATTAATTTCCTTTTTTACATAGTTAGTATGTTTTATATCTTCCTTCTTTCAATGTACTCTAAGATATTTATTTAATTGGAGGTATTAAATCCATTTTCATTTTTCTTATTTTGTCTATTTTTAACTTTACATAGTACTCTCTCCTTATTAATTTTATATTATTTTTCATTTTATTTTTTACATTGATTTTAATTTATTTTCATACATTAAATAATCAAAACATTTAATCCTATGATTATTCCTAAGGGCAACATTGTGGCTATCTCCCTTAAAGTTTGATACCTGATAGTCTAATCAATAATATTTTCAACTGTTTTATAATCTCAATCATTCTGTTTGAATAATCAATATTTAGGACATATTTTAATCATTACAAAATTAGCTATGGTTATTTTAAATTTTGATGTTATAGCTTATCTCTAGTTTATCAAGGTGCATCAGAAAAAGATCAGTTAAATTTCTACTTTTTACATTTATTGAAATTGTCTTGTGACCTAAGTATTATATGAATAGTTTAAAAACTATTTATAAATATGTAATTTTTCAGTTTTATTGAATTATAACTGATAAGTGAAATTGTAATATATTTAAAGTATACAATGTCATGATCTTCTATATGTGTATATTGTGAAAGAATTTCTAACATCAAGTTAACACATCTATCACCTCACTTTATTTACTTTTTAAAAAAGATTTTATATATTAAGGGGTGCCTGGGTGGCTCAATGGGTTAAAGCCTCTGCCTTTGGCTCGGGTCATGATCTCAGGGTCCTGGGATCGGGCTCTCTGCTCAGCAGGGGGCCTGTGTCCTCCTCTCTCCCTCTCTGCCTGTCTCTCTGCCTACTTGTGATCTCTGTCTGTAAAATAAATATATAAAATCTTTTTTAAAAAAAGATTTTATATATTTATTTGCGAGAAAGAGAGAGAGTGCAAGAGTGGGAGGGAGAGGCAGAGGGAGAAGGAGAAGCAGACTCCCTGCTGAACAGAGAGCCTGATGTGGGGCACCATTCATCACCCTGTGATCATGACTTGAGCCAAGGGCAGAAGCTTAACCAACTGGGTCATGCAGGTGCTCCTTTGTTGGTGAGTTCTGCTAAGCAAATTTTAATTATACAATACAGTACTCTCAACTATGTTCACCATGTTGTACAATAGATACTCTGTCTTTTTATCTTTTATAATGTAAAAGTTTGTATCCTTTACCAGTCCCTGCCAATTTTTCCAACATCCTCAGGCCCTGGCAACCACCATTCTGGTTCTTATTTCTATGAATTCCACTTCTTAAAAGATTCAGCATATAAATATTACTATTCAATATTTATCTTTCTCTGTCTGGTTTATTTCATTTAGCATAGTGCCCTCCAGGTTCATCCATGCTGTACAAAACTGACAGGATTTACTTTTTTAAAAAGTTATTTTTTATTTGAGATTGAGAGCTCACTAGCAGGAGATGGAGAGGGAGAGGATTAGATAGAGAGAGAGACAGAGGGAGAAGGAGAAGCAGACTCCCTGCTGAGCAGGGAACCTGATGTGGGGCTGTATCTCAGGACCCTGGGATCATGACCTGAGTGAAAGTAGATGCCTAACTGGCTGACCCACCGAGGCACCCCAGGATTTACCTCTTTTAAAGCTGAATAATATTTTACTATATATTATATATCATATTTTCTTTATCCATTCATCTGTTAATGGACAATAATGACATAGTGGTAGTTTCACTTCTTCCTTAGAAATTTGGATACTGTTTATTTATTTCCCTTGTCTGATTGCTGTGGCTAGCACTTCCAGTATTATATTGAATAAAAGAGTTAAGAGTGGACATCTCTTGATCCTGATCATAAAGGAAAAACTCTTAGCTTTTCATAATTGAGTATGTTGTTAGCTGTGGGCTTGTCATACATGACCTTTATTATGCTGAAGTATGTTCCTTCTACAACAATTTGTTGAAAGTGTTTATTAAAACCAAAATTTACATTGTGTCAAATGATTTTTCTGGATATAAGGAAATGATGACAAGATTTTTATCATTTTTTTAATGTGGGTATCACGTTGATTTATTTGTGAATTTTGAACTACCCTTGGGTCCCTAGAATGAATCCCACTTGATAATGGTGAATGATCCTTTTAACATACTGTTGAATTTTAGTTTACTAATATTTTTAATTATTTTTATTAACATATAATGTATTATTTGCCCCAAGGGTACAGGTCTGTGAACTGTCAGGCTTACACACTTCACAGCACTCACCATATCACATACCCTCCCCAATGTCCATAATCCAACCACCCTCTCCACACCACACCACCCTCCAGCAAACCTTAGTTTGTATTGTGAGATTAAGAGTCTGTTATGGTTTGTCTCCCTCCCGATCTCATCTTGTTTCATTTTTTCCTTCCCTACCCACCAACCCCCCCCACCCTGGCTCTCAAATTCCTCATATCAGAGATATCATATGATAATTGTCTTTCTCTGATTGACTTAATTTTTCTCAGCATGAAACACTCTAGTTCCATCCATGTTGCTGAAAATGGCAAGATTTTATTTCTTTTGATGGCTGCATTGTATTCTATTGTATATATATATGACATCTTCTTTATCCATTCATCTGTCAATGGACATCTAGGTTCTTTCCATAGTTTGGCTATTGTGGACATTGCTGCTAAAACATTCAGATGCACATGCCCCTTCAGGTCCCTACATTTGTATCTTGAGGGTAAATACCCAGTAGTGTGATTGCTGGGTTATAGGGTAATTCTGTTTTCAACTTTCTGAGGAACCTCCATGCTGTTTTCCAGAGTGACTGCACCAGCCAGAATTTGCACCAACAGTGTGGGAGGGTTCCCCTTTCTCTGCATCCTCTCAAATACCTGTCGTTTCCTGACTTGTTAATTTTAACCATTCTGATTGGTGTGAGGTGGTATCTCATTGTGGTTTTGATATGTATTTCCCTGATGCCAAGTGATGTTGAACACTTTTTCATGTGTCTGTTGGGTATCTGGATGTCTTTTTTGCAGAAATGTCCATTCATGTTTCTCTGCCCATTTCTTGATTGGATTCTTTGTTCCTTGGGTGTTGAGTTTGATAAGTTCTTTGTAGATTTTGAATACTAACCCTTTATCTCATTTGTGAATACCTTCTCCCATTCTGTCAGTTGTCTTTTGGTTTTTGGTTTTGTTGACTGTTTCCTTTGCTGTGTAAAGGATCTTGATGAAGTCCCAATAGTTCATTTTTGCCTTTGCTTCCCTTGCCTTTGGCAATGTTTCCAGGAAAAAGTTGCTGCAGCTAAGGTTGAAGAGTTTGCTATCTGTGTTCTCCTCAAGGATTTTGATGGATTTGATGGATCACATTGAGGTCTTTCATCCCTATTGAGTCTATTTTTGTGTGTGGTGTAAGGAAATGGTCCAGTTTCATTCTTTAGCATGTGGCTGTCCAATATTCCTAACAACATTTGTTGAAGAGGCTGTCTTTTTTCCATTGGACATTCTTTCCTGCTTTGTCAAAAAATTAGTTGACCATAGAGTTGAGGGTCTATTTCTGGGCTCTCCATTCTGTTCCACTGATCTATGTGTCTGTTTTTTGCCAGTACCATACTGTCTTGATGATCACATATTTGTAATAGACCTTGAACTATGGAATTGTGATGTCACCAACTTTGGTTTTCTTTTTCAACATTCCTCTGGCTCTTCGGGATCTTTTCTGGTTCCATATAAATTTTAGGATTATTTGTTCTATTTCTTTGAAAAGAAATGATGGTCTTTTTTTTAAGATTTTATTTATTCACTTGACAGACAGAGATCACAAGTAGTCAGAAAGAGGCAGGCAGAGAGAGAGGAGGAAGCAGGCTCCCCACTGAGAAGAGAGCCAGATGTGGGGCTACATCCCAGGGCCCTGGGATCATGACCTGAGACAAAGGCAGAGGCTTTAGCTCACTGAGACACCCAAGCACCCCAAAAAATGATGGTCTTTTGATAGGGATTGCATTAAATGTGTATATTGTTTTAGGTAGCATAGACATTTTCACAATATTTGTTCTTCCAATCCATGAGCATGGAACATTTTTCATTTCTTTGTGTCTTCCTCAATTTTTTTTTTCATGACTACTTTATAGTTTTCTAAGTATAGATTCTTTGCCTCTTTGGTTAGGTTTATTCTTAGGTATCTTACGGTTTGGGGTGCAATTATAAATGGGATTAACACTTTAATTTCTGTTTCTTCTGTCTTGATCTTCATGTATAGGAATGCAACTGATTTCTGGGCATTGATTTTATATCCTGACACTTTACTGAATTCCCATATGAGATCTAGCAGTTTTGGAGTGGGGTCTTTTGGGTTTTCCACATAAAGTGTCATATCATCTGCAAAGAATGAGAGTTTGACTTCCTCTTTGCAGATTCGGATGCTTTTTATTTTTGTTGTCTGATTGCTGAGGCTAGGACTTCTAGTACTATGTTGAATAGTAGTGGTGATAGTGGACATCTTGCCATTTTCCTGACCTTAGGGGAAAGCTCTCAGTTTTTCCCCATTGAGAATGATATTCACTGTGGACTTTTCATAAATGGCTTTGATGATACTGAGGTATGTACTCTCTATCCCTACACTTTGAAGCATTTTGATTAAGAAAGGATGCTATACATTGTCAAATGCTTTTTCAACACCTATTGAGAGTATCATATGGTTCTTGTTCTTTTTTTTATTAATGTATTGTATCACATTGATTGATTTGTGGATGTTGAACCAACCTTGCAGACCTGTAATAAATCCCACTTTGTTGTGGTGAATAATCCTTTTAATGTACTGCTGGATCCTATTGGTTAGTATTTTGGTGAGAATTTTTGCATTAGTGTTCATCAAGGATATTGGTCTGTAATTCTCCTTTTTGGTGGGGTCCTTGTCTGGTTTTTGGATCCTGGATTTTGATGCTCGTTCCTTTTGCCATATTAGGGAAATTCTCTACTATACTTTACTCCAATATACTTCTGCTCTTCTCTCTCTTTCTTTTTCTGGATTCTCAATTATTCTAATATCACTTCATCTTACAGTATCACTTATTTCTCGAATTCTCCCTTCTTGGTCCAGTAGTTGTTTATCACTTTTGCTCAGCTTCTTGATTCTCTATCATTTGACTTCTATATCACTAATTCTCCCTTCAGCCTCATTTATCTTAGCAGTAAGAGCCTCCATTTTTGATTAAACTTCATTAATAGCCTTTTTAAAAATTTCAACTTGGTTAGATTTTAGTTCTTTTATTTTTGCAGAAAAGGCTTTTATTTCTCCAGACAGGGTTTCTTTAATATCTTCCATGCCTTTTTTGAGCCCAGCTAGCACCTTGAGTACAGTCATTCTGTACTCTAGTTCTGACACATTACCAATGTCCATATTGATTAGGTCCCTAGCCATTAGTAGTGCCTCTTATTTATTTTTGTGGTGAGTTTTTCCTCCTTGTCATTTTATCCAGATAAAAATATATGAACAAGAGAATAAAATACTAAAAGGGTTTCAAAGACCCCAGAAAAATGTATGCTAACCAAATCAGAAGAGTCCCAAAACTGGGGAGAAAAGAAAGGGGGAAAACAGAAGTCATTTAAAACAGGGCCACCCACTTGATTTTGTGTGTATTTTGATCTCTTAGAAGTAACTACCTAACAAAATTTTAAAGAAAGAAGAACTTATATATCATATATATATATATATATATATATGTATATCCATATATACATATAAATTTATATATATACACACAAAATAAGGGTAAACATAATGAAGGGATGGAATATGACTGTCAAGATCAAAATTTAAAAAATTCTAAAAAAGGAATTGATAAACTGGTTGGTAAAAGAAAAAAAAGAGAGAGAATGTGCTTAGGCTGGAGAATGGATCAAAGCCATGTGCTAGATTTAGGTATATTTTGATTTATTAAAAGAAATTGTATTCCAAAATTATTTGGGGGGAAAAAAACCTGTATGTACAAAAAATAAGGTTAAATAAAATGAGGGGATAAAATATGACTATAACAATGAAGATTTAAAAATATATATTTTTTAGGGACGCCTGGGTGGCTCAGTTGGTTAAGCGTCTGCCTTCGGCTCAGGTCATGATCCCAGCGTCCTGGGATCGAGTCCCACATTGGGCTCCTTGCTCAGCAGGGAGCCTGCTTCTCCCTCTGCCTCTGCCTGCCACTCTGTCTGCCTGTGCTCACTCGCTCACTCTCCCTCTCTCTGACAAATAAATAAATTAAAAAATATATATATATATGTGTATATATATATTAGAAAGGTATTGGTAAGATAAACTAGTTTAAATTGTTAATAGAGGAAGGAGAAAAAGTTAAAAAAATAGAATAAGAAAAAAGTAAAATAAAAATATAACTTTGCAAGACTAAAGATTCATGGGGAAAAAAACCATGAATTCTATGCGTTGCTTTCCCCTAGCTCTGGAGTTCCACTGTTCTCCTTCATCCGTGAACTTGGTCTTGGCTGGATGTTCTTGGTGATCTTCTGTGGGAAGGGCCTGTTGCAGTGAGACTCAAATGTCTTTGCCTGAGGTGGAATTGCTCTGTCCTTGCCAGGGGCCATGCTAAGAAATCTGCTTGAGTTTGCCCTCAGAGTCTTTTGTTCCCTGAACACTTTCCATTGAGCTCTCCAGAGACAGGAATGAAAATGGCAGCCTCCCAATCTCTTGTCTGGAGGAAACTGAGACCACACCATCACCACAAGTATTCCACCCCCACTTAGCCTCTTGTGTAATGTCCCTCAGTGGAGTAGACTTCTAAAAGTTCTGATTTTGTGCTCCACTGTTTGACCCCTTGCCAGGAGCCAGCACCTGCCCCCCACGGTCTATCTTCCCATTGCTTTGGATTCATTTCTCTGCAGGTCCTACCTTTCAGAAAGTGGTCGATTTTCTTTTCCTAGAATTGCTGCTCTTCATCTCTTCTATCTCCTGTTGAGTTTGTACATGTTAGGAATGGTTTGATAACTATCTAGCTGAACTACTGGGACCTGATGATATTTCAGTCTGCTACTCCTCTGATCTTGCCTTTCTGAAGTGTTCTGTCTTCTATTTGTTTTTGTTTGTTGGTTTGTTTTTGTTTTTAAGAATTTGAGAAATATCAGTAATAGTTCTTCTTTAATTCTTGGTAAAATAAATCAGTGAAGATATCTGGTCCTAGAGTTTTCATTCTTGGAGACTTTACTGATACTGATGCAATTTCCTTACTAGTATCTAGTCTGTTCAGATATTCTCTTTTTTAATGATCAAACTTGGTAAATTGTATGTTTCTAAAAACATTCTGGATTATTTAATTTGTTGGCATATAATTATTCATAGGAGTTTCTTATGATCCATAGTATTTATTTTATCAGCTGTAATGATACTTCTTTCATTTCTGATTTTATTTCCTTCTCTCTTTTTTGCTTACTTAGACTAGCTAAAGTTTGTCTCTTGTTTATCTTATTTTAAAGCTCTTAATTACTTTAATCTTTCCTTTTGTCTTTCATTCTCTATTTCATTTATTTCTGCTTTAGTCTTTGTTTTTCCTTCCTTCTAGTAAGTTAAACTAGACTGTTCTTTTTTTTTTTTTAAGATTTTATTTATTTATTTGACAGACAGAAATCACAAGTAGGCAGAGAGGCAGGCAGAGAGAGAGGAGGAAGCAGGCTCCCTGTGGAGCAGAGAGCCCGATGTGGGGCTTGATCCCAGGACCCTGGGATCATGACCTGAGCCGAAGGCAGAGGCTTTAAGCCACTGAGCCACCCAGATGCCCCTAAACTGTTCTTTTTTACTTCCTTGAGGTATAAATCTAGGGTATTATTGAAAGTTTTTTTTTTTTTCAAGTTGTTGTCTAATCCCTTCCTCTTCATCTTACTACTTGGTGTCCACATTCTCAGATACGTTGAGAGTACAAAGAAGATACTATTTAAGATTTATTTATTTATTTACTTATTTGAGAGAGACACAGTGAGAGAGAACATGAGAGGAGAGAAAGTCTGAGGGAGAAGCAGACTCCCTGTGGAGCTGGGAGCCCAATGTGAGACTCAATCCTGCGACTCTGGGATGATGACCTGAGCCGAACACAGTTACTTAGCCAACTGAGCCACCCAGGCACCCAAAGATACTGTTTACATTTTATCTTTGTGTCCTACAATAAATCTTGTGTAAAATTTAGCTTTTGTCATTTATGGCTATAACCATTTCCCCTTCATATTCAGATGTTACATCTTCATACATTCCATATGTGGATTGCTTACTTGGCTGCTATTATTTGACTAGTCACTGATTAGTATGTTAGCTCTCTTTGTATTTGAGTATATTTTCTTTAGATATCCCTTTGGATGCTATTAGAATCATTTCTCCAAACTCAAGTAGAAGACCTAGAAGTTAGTTTAATTTGAAAAGAATAGGAGTATATCATAAGATATGGATGATAACAGGGAAGAAAGTTGTATGACAGAGCCAGATTGTGTGCATCCCTGACAAGGGCCCCCTTACCCATCTTTACAACATCCTTGCCTTGCCCTTAGAATAAAACTTGTCTCTTGCTCTGTTATGTTGCCTGTACGATCAGAGCCCCTCAGACACAGCTGCTTTTAAATTCTTCTGACCTTTTGCAATGTCCCACAGCCTGACTTTGCCTGCAGCTCTTCCTCCACCACAAGGAAACATTCATGTGATCCCAGAGTGTTGCATCCTCACTTCCAAGAGGTCACACTCTTTTCTCAGAGAAACTATTTATATTTTAGCCAGAAAAGTGTTTATATTTAATGCCCTCCCTTCATAGTAAATTAAGTTTCTGTCATGTTGATTATTGTCCTTTATAGCTTCCGATATTGCTGCTCATGCTGTAGCTATTATTTATTTTTAATGCTATCTTTAAAAGTATGGTTAGAATTTTCTTAAGAGTTAGCCAAAAGTTTTCTTCCTTCTTAAAGAAAATGCATGGCTATATTTACTTACTTATTTCTGATATCATCTATTTTATTATGTTGTGACCTTAGGTGACCCCTCAGAAGCTATTGAGGTATTTGGAACGCTTTATTAAAATACTACTGGAGGGGCACCAGTGTGTCTCATTTGATTAAGTCTCCAACTCTTGATTTCAATTCAAGTAATGATCTCAGGGTTGTGGGATCAAGCCCTGCATCAGGTCCATGCTCAGGGTGAAGTCTGCTTGTCCCCCCACTTTTTAAAAAATTTTATTTATTTATTTGACAGACAGAGATCACAAGTAGGCAGAGAGGCAGGCAGAGAGAGGGGGAAGCAGGCTCCCTGATGAGCAGAGAGCCCGATGCAGGGCTCTATCCCAGGACCCTGGGATCATCATGACCTGAGCGGAAGGCAGAGGCTTTAACCCACTGAGCCACCCAGGTACCCCTGTCCCTCTCCCTTTGCTCCTCCCCCTGCTCTCTCTCTCTCTCTCTCTCTCTCAAATAAATGAATAAATAAAATCTTAAAAAAAAAAAAACCACCACTGGACCCACATGTTTGTGTTGACAACCCTTTTCACTACTTTCTGTCATTTCTAATAGGTACACCATTTCCCAATTTACTCCACAATGAATATACTTAAACAAATAAAAGAAACAGATTAAAACAAATAGGTGATATGTTATGAATTGTAAGTAGAATCATGACAAATTGTATTATAGAACTGATGGTATTTTCTACAAATATGTTTCCCAAGAAGGCATCGCTTTTGTGACTTCTGCTTTGAGTTGTGAGAAAATTTTTACTTCTTTTTCAGTTCTTAACAATATTTAAGACAGTTGAACTGTCAGATAAATAATTCCTGGAGAATAGCTTTACATTAACTCGCCTATGTTTAAATAAAATGGAATCTGACACTAAAACTACTGAGAACTATTACTTATATCTTTCCTTAAATAAAAAGCCTATGTAATCTCTCAGAAGGCAAACACCTAATTTTTAGGTGTTAGAAAGAAAGTGTTTTCCCCCTTTAAGTATGTTTGTCTTACTAAATAAGAAACCTTACACACCTGGTTTGTGCTGTTGCCATTTTGTCTCATCACATTCATTGCATTCTGCATTTTTACAGATATTCCCTAGAGTTACACTAAGGAATATGTACTGATCATTAAAGAGAACTGAGAAATGTTTCTATACCCAAAGTCATCATAGCAACGTAAGCAATGATACCCTGTAGACCTGTCCCTAAAAAGTAACTAAAAATTAGTTTCACACATTATGGATTTGTTATGATGTTGACTGATTTTTAAATTTAAACAGATAAGAAAAGAGAAATCAGAACTCCATACAAGGACCTCATACTCCAAACTCTGACATTCCTCAGATCCTTCAATAAAGGACTAAAGTGATGTTATACACTATTGACTTTATACCTGGGCAACATTTTCCCCACCCCAAATTGTGAAAGCCAGGCATACACAGAAAGAGTAAATAGATGATTTTATACTCAGCACTTGAAATCAAATCAAATGAAAAATAACTAGCTCCACAAATTATATTTCTGACAACTCTGTCAGAAATATTTTTCAGTCAACCTGTGTATGTGCCAGTATTCCCCTATAACAGTTAAAAGTACCTCTATGATCTTGTCTTGCCTTTTCTGCTTACTCAAAAGCAGACCTATCCTTGTGTCCCAGTGTATCACAGACATGATAGTTTTTTGATTTCTTAGCCACAGCTATCTTCACTGATGTTGATGTATGGATTATCATGCTTGCTTTTGCTGGTTTTTAGTTTTCTGTTGAGAGTCTTTGCCTTATAAAGGCCTAAATGTTATAACATTGCCCTTAGAACAGTTGTTCCATTTATTTATTTATTTATTTATTTTTGTGCAAGTAAGAGTTAACATTTATAGAACACTGAAACATGCAGAATAGTCTTATAAGCTCTTTATCGGAAACTTATTTCCCCCTCGTGCAATTCTATGAGACATTGCTAGTATTATCAATGGACATTTTTACAGATGTAAAAACTGATTCTCCAAAGTAATTTGCCTAGAGTCATCTAGTCAGCAAGTGAATGATCTGGGCAAGGTAACTCTGGCCTTCAAATCTTTAGCTATTAAAAAGACACTCAAAAGATCTAAAAGACTGAGATGTGAAGAGAAAACAGAACTTTTTCCAGTAATGATATGCATATTAGTAATGATTATTTCAGTTTTATATACAAACAAAAGTGTTATTTTTAAACTATGAGTGAGACCACTCATTTCTCTATCACTCAAATGGGAACTGAAATTGACCACAGCAGCTGACTACAGGTATGATACAGACTCATGCTCTGCCATGATAAAAAGAAACATCTTAGAGTGGAATTCTTGTTATTCTGGTTAGTACTATCCATGCATCCTTCAATAAAATCTCTTCAACAGTGTACAAAGCCAATGCACTGCCCTCAGCAAGCCTGTAGTCTAGCATACTCCAAGGAACTCCACCCACTGACCTACTCTGCACTCTATCATTTTTGCTAAAACTCTTGCCATCATTTGCTTGAACATGCTTCCTTACTGCGGTGATGGGCATAGTGATGTGTCATTAATGATTTTCTGTGTTTCCTTGCCATTAAGGACCTCAGTTCTAAAATAATTAGAAAGACTCAAAACAATTTTGGGAGTCAGGAATGAATTCTTGAGGAAGTTATAGATACCCTGAAGCCTGAGGATAAGTAAAATTTAATCTGTTAAAGAAGGTAAAAAAAAAAAATAGAAATACTATTTCCTATTGACAGGAAGATTACTGACAGAATTTTAGTTTATTTTGCCAAAACAAAGAAATCCTGAGTGTCTTTAAAAAGATTAATGTTCATTTCTTTCTGTAATCAGAGTTCAGAGGTAGTTACATGGCCCAGAGCAGATAGGCAGCTCTAATACATTAAATTATTTTCATCTTTTCGTTTATGAATTTTTTGGGATATTTGCATTGTTGGGATCCAAGATGGGTCAGATTCACATCCAGGTGGGAAAAAAGAAAATTTTCAGACTAGCTGATTTGTATTTAAATTGGACATAAATTAGAAGCTATAAAAATTCTTCTGTTCACATTTCAGTATTAAAAAAACTGGTGCACATAGGTATATTTTACTTATTATGTAAGATCATTTATATGGGATAAACTTTGAGAGCATGATGAATAAAACAAAACAAAACTGGAAGGATTTGTCAATATAGTCTATAAAATGCCCATGTCCACTTTTTCATTTGTTTATTTTGGGCCTTTTTTTCCTCAGAAAAGGTTAAAAAATAGAAATCCATTGAAGCTACTTTTTTTCTTTTTTAATGTACTTTTTTTTTCCTAACCAGCATCTCTGATAATAAATGTTTGGCATGAAGACTTAAACCAAGAGCATATAGCATTTTTATTCAAGACTTTTTTATTTATTTTCTAAGACTAAGAATGGAAAAGAAGTTAACTCAATTAAATTAAGCTGTAGAGACAATGAAATTAAAATATATTTAATTTGTGTATACAAATGCTTAATACTGCTAACATATGCTAGTGTAGTTGTTAATTAAATTTCAGCATATGCATTAAAATGATATAAAGAACAACCTGATTTTGTTGGTATTAAGGAAAAATGGAAATGAGCACTTAATGCAAAGTCAAGAGGTATTTAATTTTAAATTGTGAGTACAAACATATATGCTTAGTAGAAATATCAACTCTCTTTTCATTATTTCTGTTTACTGATGAACTTTGTGTTTATCTTTGTGATTTTAACCCTTTAAAGGAATATCTGTTACTTGAATCCCATGTGAAGATATTTTGTCAATCAAATTATGTGAAGTGAAAGGCAACTTCCACTTCTGTACTACCCAATCACTATGCCCATCTATCATAGCTTCTATATCCCATTATAGGTTTCACCCCCTTTTTCAGTATGTATGTTCAGCTCCCCTAGTAATATCCTTGCAGACTATAAAATTGTCATATTAATTTCTTCTCCTACAGAATACTTTAAAGTATCCCTTTACACAAATTTTGCAAAGTTTCTTGAAAGTCACCATGAGATTTGCCTTATTTTTCTTAGTTTTACCAATCCAAAGTGCCCTTGTCTTTACTGTAATCCATGCTGACAAAAACAAATGTATCTCTAATTGCCTGGTGTCAGTCGCTGGAATTAAAATTATATGGTATAGAATGAGCTAAGTGGCCACTTTATATCTGCCCTTGGTTTTAAATGTCTTTAATAGTTATGAACTGCCCCATTTATACTGAGCTATTTTCCCTTCTGGATTTGCCAATCTCAGGAATAACAGGTAATGTTCAGGGAAGGGAATTAGAGTAACTACTGAAATGGTAAAGATAATGAGTGACCACACCTATTTGCATTCTGCAAGCATTTAGTTTCCTTGTAGAACTAAGAACACATAATGACTCTGAAAATGAAGAATTTGATTTCAAAAAGTAAATACTTCTGGCAAATGAAATGTTTAATTTCAATTGAGCAGATATTTATTGAACCTATATTACCATGGATCCAATTATTAAATGATCTCTTCTGCAACTGAAAGAGAACACTAGAACTTTGTTCTAGTAGAACACTGGTAGTGTTCTCTTTACCTAATGCAACTTTCACTGTATAAGCACCTATAGTTATTAGTATCTGTATTTGTCTTATTTTTACTTTAAGGTTACATATATATATGTTTCCAGACAAGACTACTCATGTTCCAATATGGCAACAAAAATATTTTCTGATTTTCATAACATGTCATCTATTCTAAATGCACAGTTTACTGAAATTTGTTTGCTATCAGCACATATCTACTAATTTTGAAATTTTTAAGTTTTAGTGTTACAAATTTTCAATACTTAAGGGTAGGTCATCTTTGCAAAGTCTGGCATTACTGAATTAAAGACCAAAATATGAAAGAATAAAAACTTAATAATGAAAAGAAGCATTTTTTTTTTCCTAGAGAGACTCTTCTCCTAGGACATGTAGATTTTTTTCAATATACTGATAATTAAATTCTAAAAAATTAATTCAACTGCTAATAAAGAAGCCTTACATTATGCTTATTTAGAACAAAGTTTTTACACACTTACATGTTTTAATAAAATAACATATTGCATGGGATTATCTGAGTCTTTATAATTGTTTTTAAAAGCATTCTTGAATTCCATAAAAATTTTAAGGCAGACTCTAGATAACTCCGAGAGGCTAATCAATATCTAGGGAGCTCGGCATATGAAGCTATGATGAAATGCTAATTTTGGTTTTCTGCCATGCAAAATGCATATGTCTCTGATTTATTCAAGGGAATAATGCAGCAAATTTTGGCAAATCTGAGATTGTGATTGATGCATCAAAGTACCAGAGCAGAATGAGGAGACCAGGCCCCTTTAATTACTTCATGGAAGCAGCTGTTCACGCGTTATAGGGCATGAGTGTCACTGGCATCATCTCCGTCCTCATCCCACAGATATGGACATAATGTGTCTAGTTGATAGAGCACAGCTGTTTTGTGGGCTATGCATCCCTAAAGGAGCCAGTAAGCTGCCTGCTGCTATAGAACTATTGTGTCTGCCAGGCTGCCCCCAAGCACTCTCGCAGGGAAACAGTTATATCCACTTTATGGCAAGTATATTTGCATATCTATCCCAGGAGTCCAGTAGCTGAAGAATGCCTTTCAGAAGTCATTTTCCCCTCTACTTGGGTTTACTAGAAGACAGAATGAAAAACATCTGGGTGGTCCGTTTATAAATGATCTTTATTCATCCAGAAATTTCTTTTTCTGAGATTATAAATGATAATGTATAGACCAAGTAACTTCTAAAAATCAATAAAATTATTAGAAAAAAACAGAAAATTTTTTTTGTTGCCATATTGGGACATGAGAAGTCTTGTCTGGAAAAATATACATATGTAACCATAAAGTAAAAATAAGACAAATACAGATACTAATAACTATAGGTGCTTATAAAGTGAAAGTTGCATTAGGTAAAGTTTAAAATAGAAACAAGAGAAAAAGAGAAAAGATTTGCAAGTCATAAGATAGATGCGGAGTTGAGTGCCTGGGTGGCTCAGTGAGTTGAGCCAGCCGCTGCCTTCAGCTCAGGTCATGATCTCGGAGTCCTGGGATCAAGTCCTGCATAGGGCTCTCTGCTCGGCGGGGAGCCTGCTTCCTTCTCTCTCTCTCTGCCTGCCTCTCTGTCTACTGTGATCTCTCTCTGTCAAATAAATAAATAAAATCTTAAAAAAAAAAGATAGATGCGGAGTTTAGTTTTCTTAATATGCAAAGACTAGATTAGTAAGAATATTAACAATCCAACTGATATCTAAATAAATGACATGAACAAATGGCCATAGTATTTTACACACTCTCTACCATTACCTAGAGACTATTTCCCTACTTTTGCACCTTGTCTGGCTTTGTGACTTGCTTTGACTACAGGTCATATGATGCAGCTTCCAGAAGGCATTAGAGCAGCTCTTCAACTACTCTGATTAGCTTTTCTACTTTTGGAACAAAGCAATTTGTAAAGTATCCCAGACGCATCTACTGGCAAGTGAAAGGTATGGGGCAGAGCCATTGCTATCCCCCAGCTGACATCATGCCAACCTCTGGACATGTACTGTAAGGGCATAATAGACCAAACAACCCCTGGCAAGCCTCCAGGGGACCATACCCTTATAAGAGTGGCCATTGTTTTATACAAAACTAATTCTTATTGGGTATGACCAAATGAAAATAAACAGTAAACCCAAGGTGTTATACAATTCCACCAATAATTAAGGAATTCAAATATACAAGTATTACAAAGGAGAAACAATTCTTTTTTTCATTAGACTGAAATACATTATTTCTTTTTTTTAAGATTTTTACTTATTTATTCTGAAAGACATTATTTAAAATTGCAAAATATCTAGAGCCAGCAAATATGTGGGAAATGGGTACATGCACAATTACCTGGAGTGTAAATCAGTGTAAACTTGTTGAATCTAATTTTGAAGTCCAACTAACTGCTACCATTCTTTTCTATAGAAACCATGACACAAATGGATAAAGGTTTTTGTAAAAATTCTCATTGCAGCTTAGTAATGAAATAAAAAGAAACATTAGATTTAACTGTAACTGGCAGAACACCAAAGTAAGGAGAACTTATACAAAATGGTGTATTTCTCTATCATGTAAAATAAATCTAGAAGTTGTCCAAAACTGATAGGCAGTATGGTGATCATTAAAGGACCAAACTCCTCCTGTCTTTCTATCACAATGTCTTCAACATGAGACTTAACACCTTATGGTACAAGGTATATGGTGCATTTGTAAAATAGAATGTTATTTTCTGTGAATAATAGTATTAGTGAATAAACTTGATCCACTTATATGGACTGTCCTGGAGAGATGTTCTAGAGATATTTCTAGGAACTGAAAACAAATTGACAGAACAATGTGCACATGTATATGGATTGATAAAGATAGAACTAGATATGTCTTTAGAAATCTTGATGAAATTATAGCCACATAAAAAGCAAAATACTGTTTATGTTTTTATTGTGGTAAATCATACAATTCACTATTTTAACCATTTTACAGTGTACAATTTGGTGGCACTTAATACATTCATAGTGTTGCTTGACAATCATCATTATCCATTTCCAAAACATTTTAACATTGCCCCCCAGAATTCCATACTCAAGTGGTCATGCACTTATTCCTTCCCTTGCTTTTCCCCAAAGTCCCTGGCAACCACTAATCTGATTTCTGTCAATATGAATTTGCTTATTTTGGATACTTCATATAAATATAATCATATAATATGTGTTTGCTTCCTTTTACTCAGTATAATGTTCTCAAGGTTTATCCACTTGTATTTATCAGAACCTTTTTTTTATAACTGAGTAATATTTCATTGTACAGTTGTTCTACATTACATTTATCTATCAGTTGATGGACAATTTCGATTGTTTTTTCCTCTGCTACTGTGATTAATTTTTTTTACCAACATTCTTGTACAATTTTTGTTTGAAGGCTTGCTTTGAATTATTTTTGTATATATAATTAGGTGTGGAATTGCTGATATGTTAATTCTATGTTTAACTTATTTAGGAATTGCAAAAGTATTTTCCACTATGCTGCACAACTTTACTTTCCAAATAGCAACATATAATGTTTCCAATTTCCACACAGCCTTACCAATGCTTGTTATTTTCCATTAAAAAAAAAATCATAGCCACCTCATAGGGTGTCAGTTGGAATCTCATTGTGCTCTGATTTATGGTTAATTAATGACTAATAACATTGAACATATTTTCATTGTTGGTTATTTGCTTATCTTCTTTGGAGAAATGTCTAATCAAGTATTTTGCTCATTACCTGTTTGTTTGCCTTTTTATTTTTAAGCTGTAAGGGTTCCTTATATATTCTGGCTAATAGACCTTTGCCAGATATATAATTTGCAACATTTCCCTTATTCTGTGGATTGTCTTTTCATTCTCTCTGATGTGCAACAGGTTTTAATTTTGATGGTCTAATTTATCTTTTCCAAAAATTATGACTTTTTCTTTTAGTGTTATATCTAAAAAAACACTTTCAGATCCAAGGCAATAAAGATTTAACCCATGTTTTCCACAAGACTTTTTAAAGCTTTAGTTTTTATGCTTTGTCTTTAATTTTGTGTTAACTTTTCTTTAAAGTATGAGGTAAAGATTCAACTTCATTCTTTTGCATGTGACTATCTAGTTGTTCCAATACCACTTCCTGATGAGATTATTTCTTTCCCATTGAATGATTTTAACACCTTTGTGAAAAGTCGATTGACCTTAAATGTATGGGTTTATTTCTGGATTCTCAATTCTATTCCAGTGATCTCTAGGCCTATACTTATATCAATACCATATTGTCTTGAGTACTGTCATTTTTGTAAAAAAGTATGAAATGGAAATATGTGTCCTTCAGCATTTTTCTTCTTTTTGAGATTCTTTGCACTATCCAGGGTGCTTGATATTCCATATAAATTTTAGTATCAAATTTTCCATTTCTGTAAAAAGGATTTTTGAAATTTTCATAGTAATTACATTAAATCAGAAATGGCTTTGAGGAATATTACCATCTTAATAATATTAAATCTAATCCATGAACATAAAATATTGTTCCATTATCTTCTTTAATCTCTTTCAGCAGTATTTTGTAGTTTGCAGTGTGAAAGTTTCTTGCATAATTTTATTCTTGAATGATTGTGTTATTTTTAATATGATAATACACTGAGTTGTTTTCTTAATTTCAATTTTTTGTTTATAAAAAGTGAACATTTAAACATAGTTGCCAGTGGGTTGGAAAAGGAAACTCGGAAGTGGAGAAATATTTTACTTCTTACTTTATAGAGAAAAATAGAAAATGGAATTGTATTTTCTTTCTCTCTCTCTCTTTTTCAATTTGTCTTCTGTGATTTTATTTTTCATACAAAATCTTTAAAAGAAAAAATTGCACACATATAAGCTTTACTAACATAAAAGTGTCTCAAGATGACTGTCAAGGATTCCTGTATCTCTGTGCTGTAATTAAGACATAGGACTAATTTTCAAGCCCAAATCTGCTTTGCTGCTTCTTTTTCTTTGCAACAAACCCCAGAGACCCAGTCAGCTTTCTTCTTATTTTAGTAATTACAGCCTCAGAGTCTACATATTGGGATCCATCTTTCTCTCTTTTTCTTCACAAATTTGGCCTTTGATTATAATTACTCAGAGAAGCAGTTAACATTTTAACTCCTTACTAAAGAAACATTTTTTTAGATGGTTCTAACTCATAGGTGGGTGCTTGGAAATTTAGAGGAAAAAAATGCTCACGGAAAAGGAAAAATCTGAATGGTTTAAAGTATAAGTGGGAAACAGTTAATGGAAAGCATTTAACATTACATTGCTACAGATAATAAATCAGAATAGAATCAGGAAATAAAAAGAAAACATTTGATGTTGTTTTTGCTTCCTATCACCTGCACTTTCCAGTTACTGTTCTCATTGTTTCTCCTGTGATGAAGTGTAATTTTCAGGATTAAACACTTTGAGAAGTCTTTAATCACATAACTTCTTCTTCTTCTTTTCTGAATTATTTATTTATTTATTTATTTGAGAGAGAGAGAATATGAGAGGGGAAAGGGCCGAGGGCGAAGAAGGCTCTGATCTGAAGGCAGTTGATTAAGCCACTGAGCCACCCAGGCACCCAGCAGCCAAATCTTCCTATGTTAGTTAGGGCTCTGTTCCAGAAAAATTCTCTTTCTAATCTGATTGTATTTTCCCTTTCGTTATTTTTTTTTTTAAAGAAATAAACTAAATTGATTATGTTTTTTTAATTTATTTATTGGTCAGAGAGAGAGGGAGAGAGAGCAAGCGAGCACAGGCAGAGGCAGAGGGAGAAGCAGGCTCCCTGCCGAGCAAGGAGTCCGATGTGGGACTCGATCCCAGGACGCTGGGATCATGACCTGAGCCGAAGGCAGCCGCTTAACCAACTGAGCCACCCAGGCGTCCCCCTTTCGTTATTTTTAAACATGTTAAACAGAAATCACTATTTTTCTTTTAAAGTTCTTTTTTTTTTAAGATTTTATTTATTTGAGAAAAGGTGGGAGGGGCACTGGGAGAGGAAGTCAGAATCTGAAACAGATTCTGTACTGAGTGTGGATTCTGATGGATCTCATGACGTTGAGACCAAGACCTGGGCAGAGGGGCGCCTGGGTGGCTCAGTTGGTTAAGCCTCTGCCTTCTGCTCAGGTCATGATCCCAGGGTCCTGGGATGGAGCCCCACATCAGGCTCTCTGCTCAGTGGGGAGCCTGCTTCCTCCTCTCTCTCTCTGCCTGCCTCTCTGCCTACTTGTGATCTCTGTCTGTTGAATAAATAAATAAAATCTTTAAAAAAAAAAAAAAAGACCTGGGCAGAAACCAGGAGTCAGTTGCTTAACTGAGTGAGCCACCCAGGTGCCCCTCTTTTAAATTCTTTTTTTTTTCCCACCTCCAGGTTTATGATTGAAACAAAACAAAACATCTATTTTAATCATTTAAAAACTTTTTTTTTCCTTTTTCTCCTTTAAAGAACTTTGAAGTTTACTATCCTGATTGCCAGGTAGAGAGAATATAGGCAGCAGTGATTGCACTAGATGTGTATGGGAATTTGAGAGGGATTTTGGAGATTGAGGTCAATGACAAAGTTATTCCAGTAGCAAAATGAGAAATGAAGAAATTTTCTGGCTACCTGGAACAATCAATATTCTCCTTGAGTAAGAATTTTTTAACCTGCTTAACCCACCAGTTTTGTAATTGTCGTAGTTCAGTGGTATGTGTGTGCCAGAGTAAAAGATGGTTCATTGAGCTTTTAAAAATATAAAATAAATGTCATTAGCCATCACCATAAAAATTTACACTTCAAGTGTGCTTTGTGTAAGGTTTATATTCTCAATTTTTTTTTTTCTTGTAGCAGGTCGGATGAAGAAGAGCAGAGGGAGAAGAAGAGAATTTTTTTTAAGATGTTATTTATTCATTTGACAGACAGAGATCACAAGTAGGCAGAGAGGCAGGCAGAGAGAGAGGAGGAAGCGGGATCCCTGCTGAGCAGAGAGCCTGACGTGGGGCTTGATCCCAGAACCCTGGGATCATGACCTGAGCCAAAGGCAGAGGTTTTAACCCACTGAGCCACCCAGGCATCCCAAAGAGAGGGAATGTTAAGCAGGCACCATGCAGCCTGATGTGGGACTCAGTCTCATGACACTGAGATCATGACCTGAGCCAAAATCAAAAGTTGGACACTTCACTGACTGAGCCGCCCAGCTTCCCCTTTCAATGTATTTCTTAAAAAAAGGATTTATTATTAGCTCTATTGCCTACCCATCTCTCTAGAAATGGTCTGCCTTGCATCATTCATTCACATCCTATCCATCTTCTGTCTTAGAAGTTTCTGTGTAGTTTCATTTTGTTTCAGAGATTTGTAAATTATTCTTTTTTTGTGAACCTGAGTTTTATTTAAACAAACAAACAAACAAACAAACAAACTAGTATTTCTGAAGTATGGAAAAAGGTTTTCCTGTAATAGAAAGTTCAAAGGAATTTTTTGTTCAATTATGAACACAACATACAAGAGTCAAGGTATTCCTTATGGATTCTGTGGCTTGATAAGTAATAAATAAAAGCAGACCTTAAGTACTTCTGAAGAGGTGTAAGAGAGTCTATTCATGCTGTGACATTGACCTCTAACTCTCCCCATGACATTGGATGTGTTCAGAAAGATAGAGAAACATTTAGTGGCTCCTGTCAGATCCATAGGATATTGACTCAATATAAAGTCAATCTACAGCTCCCAAATTATATTACAGCAATCAGGTAATAGAAATGGGTTCAATAGGGAATTCAAAATGGACTCTTCAAAGGATTATATTTATATTGAAAACTAATCAGATAAATATCACCTGAGATATATTAGCTGTGTATTTTACACAGTTTGAGCTTCTTTGAGTTAGGCAGTATTTTCTGGATATCTATAAAAAGTATTATCTGTAGAGCTGTAAAATGAGAGGCTTGCACTCAATTACATACAAAATTCCTTATAGCTCTAAATGTCTGTTAAAATATGCACCTCATTTATTCAGGAAGAGTTTTTACCCTCTCTCCTAATTCAGAAATCAGATTACTTAACTCAAATGAAATGATTTAAAAGTAGTAGTATCGGGGCACCTGGGTGGCTCAGTACATTAAAGCCTCTGCCTTTGGCTCAGGTCATGATCCCAGGGTCCTGGGATGGAGCCCCACATCGGGCTCTCTGCTCAGCAGGGAGCCTGCTTCCCTTCCTCTCTCTGCCTGCCTCTCTGTCTACTTGTAATCTCTGCCTGTCAAATAAATAAATAAAATCTTAAAAAAAGTAGTAGTATCAAATCCATTACATGAATAAAAGAGGATATTATCCATTTATTCAATTATTTACTACTTATCTACCATATGTCACCAACTGTGTTAAGTGTTGGAGTTTTCAAATGAATCAAATGAACATGAATTTTGTACCTTGAGAGCACATTGAAATATTCCAATTAGATTTACTATTTTTTAAATAAAATTTTTACAGTTATAACTGAGACATGATCATGACGCATGCCTATATGGAAAATAGGATTTTTGGTAAAATCAAGTGTCCAACAGAAGGAAGCAAGATGGATTATCTAAAATATTTTTTTTTTGTGATAATAAGATGTTTGATTAAAGGACCCTTACTAATAATACTCCATCATAAATATGAACTGTTTTCAAGCTTATTTTTGTCAACTGGCAAGGGAGTCCTTCAGATTGTATTTTTTTAGGCCTTCATTTCTCCTTCCCATTTGAAGAATAATTTTCTGAATATTAACTTCTGGGTTGATTTTTTCCCCTACATTTCAATCTGACCACTTGATAAGTTAAGTCCACTCCAAATTCTTACCCTTATTATTTCAAATTTTTTTTCTCTTTCTTTCTTTATTCCACTTTCCTCTTTCCAATTGTATGTATTTTATACCTTTTGAAATTGAGTTCAAAATGTTTGAAGACAATAATTAACCCAGCTTTCTTTTGAGGCTCATTGAAATGAAAGATGGTTCTCCATCCCTTCACTTTCAGTGTGGATGTATCTCTAGGTTCCAATGGGTCTCCTGTAGACAGCATACGGATGGGTCCTGTCGTGTTCTCCAGTCTGAAAACCTGTGCCATTTTATGAGAGCACTTAGGCTGTTAACGTTGAAAATTAAGTTTTTATTGACATCATGTTGCCTGAGAAGTCCTTGTTTCTATAGATTCTCTCTGTAAATTACTGTTCTATGTCACTCTGGGGTTCTTTCTTCTTTTATAGAACCTCCCTTAATATTTCTTGTAGTGCTGGCTTGGTGGCCGCATACTCTTAAACCTTGCTGGTCTTGGAAGCTCTTTATCTCTCCATCCATTTTGAATGTCAACCTTGCTGGATAAAGTGTTCTTAGATGCATGTTCTTCTCATTTAGTGGCCTGAGCATGTTTTACCAGCCCTTTCTGGCTTGCCAGGTTTCTGAGGACAGGTCTGAGATTATTCTGATGGACCTTCCTCTGTATATGAGGAATCTCTTCCCCCTGGCTGCCCTTAGGAACTCTTGTCTAAAATTATGATTCATGAATTTCACAATTAAGTGTCTTGAGGTCTTTCTAGATTTGTTGACCTTGGGGGGGTGTATTGTCTGCCTCTAGCACACAAATATTTGTTCCATTCCCCAGAGTGGGAAAATAAATGGTGCTGAGAAAATTGGACAGCTATATATAGAACAATGAAACTCAACCATTCTCTTATACCATATACAAAGACAAACTCGAAATGGATAAAAGACCTCAACATGAGGCAGGAATCTATCAAAATCTTAGAGGAGAACACAAGCAGTAACCTCTTTGACATCTGCCACAGCAACTTCTTTCAAGACATGTCCCCAAAGGCAAAGGGTACAAAAGTGAAAATGAAGTTTTGGGACTTCATCAAGATCAAAAGCTCCTGCGCAGCAAAAGAAACAGTCAACAAAACAAAGAGGCAACCCACAGAATAGGAGAAGATATTTGCAAATGGCACTATAGATGAAGGGCTGATATCCAAGATCTATAAAGAACTCCTCAAACTCAACACCCAAAAAAGAGGTAATCATATCAAAAAATGGGCAGAAGCCATGAACAGACACTTCTCCAAAGAAGACATACAAATGGCTAATAGACACATGAAAAAAATGTTCATCATCATTAGCCATCAGGGAAATTCAAATCAAAACCACATTGAAAAAACAAAAACAAAAACAAAAACAAACAAAAAACTACACTGACATACTACCTTACACCAGTTAAAATGGCCAAAATTAACATGGCAGTAAACAACAAGTGCTGGAGAGGATGTGGAGAAAGGGGCACCCTCTTACACTGTTGGTGGGAATGCAACTTGGTGCAGCCACTTTGGAAAACAGTGTGGAGATTCCTTAAGAAATTAAAACTAGAACTACCCTATGACCCTGAAATTGCACTACTGGGTATTTACCCCAAAGATACAGATGTAGTGAAAAGAAGGGTCATATGTACCCCAATCTTGATAGCAGCAATGGCCACAGTCGCCAAACTGTGGAAAGAGCCAAGATGCCCTTCAACAGATGAATGGATAAAGAAAATATGCTTCATATATATAATGGAATATTATGCCTCCATCAGGAAGGATGAATATCCAACTTTTTTTTTTTTTTGAATATCCAACTTTTGTATCAACATGAATGGGACTGGAGGAGATTATGCTGAGTGAAATAAGTCAAGCAGAGAAAATCAATTATCATATGGTTTCACTTACTCGTGGAGGATAAGGAATAACATGGAGGACGTTAGGAAAAGGAAAGGAAAAGTGAATTGGGGGAAAATGGAGAGGGAGACGAAACATGAGAGACTGTGGACTCTGAGAAACATACTGCAGGTTTTGGAAGGGAAGAGGTTGGGGGGACAGGTGAGCCTGGTGGTGGGTATTAAGGAGGGCCTGTATTGCATGGAGCACTGGGTGTGGTGCATAAACAATGGAACTTGGAACACTGAAAAACAATCTGAGGGTTTTGGAGTGGCGGGGGGTTGAAGGTTGGGTGAGCCTTGTGGTGGGTATTATAGAGGGCACATATTGCATGGAGCACTGGGTATGGTGCATAAACAATGAATTCTGGAACAGAAAAGAAATTTTAAAAAATAAATAAAAATTTTTAAAAAGGAAACTTGGAACACTGAAAAAATAGAGTAAAAATTTTAAAAAATGTTCAGCTCTGAATTCCTATTTTATCTGTTTGCATTTCAGTTAAGGAAGCCTACTAAGATATCTTCTAAGTTCACTGAATCTTTCCTTGGATTCTTCTATTCTGTTGATGAGCCCATCAAAAGCATTTTCATTTCTGTAGAGTACTTTTTATTTTTAACATTTTCTTTTCATTCATTCTGAAAGTTTCTATCTCTTTGCTTTCACTACATCACTGTTCTTGCATATTGTCTGTCTTTTTCCTCATTAGAGCTCTTAGGGTATTAATCATATATACTTTTTTTTTTTTGCTTTTTTAAAATTTAAATTCAACTAATTAACATATAATGTATTATTAGTTTCAGAAATAGAAGTCAGTGATTCATCAGTCTTATATAATAGGCATGCTTATTGCATCATGTGTCCTCCTTAATGTCCATCACTGTTACACCATCCTTCCACCATTATCCCCTCCAGCAATTCTGTTTGTTTCCTAAGATTAAGAGTCTCCTATAGTTTGTCTCCCTCTTTGATTTCATTTTTGTTTTATTTTTTCCTCTCTTCTCCTCTGATCCTGTTTTATTTCTCAAATTCCATGTATGAGTGAGATCATATGATAATTGTCTTTCTCTGGTTGACTTATTTTTCCTAGCATAATACCCTCTAGTGCCAGCCCTTTGTTGCAAATGGCTAGATTTCACTTTTTGATAGCTGAGTAGTATTCTATTGGATACATATACCACATCATATTTATCCATTCATCTGTTGATGGATATGAGGGTTTTTCCATAGTTTGGTTATTGTGACATTACTGCTATAAATATTGGGGTGCAGGTGACCCTTTGGATTAATACATTTGTACCTTTGCATAAATATCAGATAGTGTAATTTCTGGGCCAACTTTCTGAGGAACCTCCATACTGTTTTCTAGAATGGCTGCACCAGCTTGCATTTCCACCAACAATGTAAGAGGGTACCCCTTCATATATACTTTTTAGTTCCCTGTGAAACAATTCCAAAACCCATATCGTATTTGAATATAGTTCTGATTCTTCCTTTGTCTACTCTGTCTTCCTCTTGCCTTTTAGCATGCTTTGTAAATTTTGCTTAAAGACAGACATGATTTTGTAGCAATGGTAACTGAGATGAATAGGCCTTTAGCGTGAGGATTTATTTTATTCTGCATGGAGGTTGGAATGTGTTTAATCCTTATTGTGGCTGTTAAGTACCCGAGGTTTCAAATTACTCTCCTGTCCTTGGCTTTGTTTTCCTTGTTCTCTTTACGTCTTTCTAAGAGTCATTCTGAACTAGTCTGTGTCATGAAGTTTTTCAGCTATATTCATTGTTATTCTACTGAATCCCTCTTCGTGTGGTGTTAAGGTATACAAGGAAACACTGTATAATTTTACCATTAAATCTAGTCTTTTAGAGGTGTGTATTCCTGGTCTTTGACATTTTCAAGTGCTTTCTACCTTCTCCCAGTCTTTAAATAAGACAGTAAGACTAGAAGATGTTGGAGTCAGAAAAATGTTGTCCCCCAGATTGCATACAACTCTGCTAAAATCTTTGCCCCTGGAAAGTAGACTTTTGCTGTAGAGCATCCTCTGGATACCTATTACAAAGCTTATTCTTCCCTCTTCATGTCAGAGCCATATTTCTTTGATGTTCACAATGAAAATCTAGTGGGTTTCCAGAAGGAAAATATACAAACTATAGGGACATAGTTAAGACTACAGTTCCTAAGTGTTTCTCACTCTCAAACTAGTCACACTTAGCCTCCAGAAGCTTATCAAATTTATCATTTAAATGTCTCTGCTAGTTTATGTCTCTGGTGGCTTCCCTTCCAGATAAGCAGGTCTTGCCTATAATCCTGTAGATCCATCTATTTGAGTCCAGGGTAATCATTTTGGGGGCTTCAGTACTCTGATAACTCCATAGGCATCAATTATCAACTTTTTCAAGCATTGTGTTCTTATAAGAATGGGAGCAATAATTTCCAAGGTTTTTATATGTTAAAGCTGAACCCAGAAGTCTCATATATAGTACATAAAATAAGTACCACACCCAAGGAACTTTCCAAGTAACAGGTTGAAAATAATGAATCATAAATGAGTACTCTCTGTCAATTGGCTCCATTTTATTTTCCCAAACCTGTTTTTCTTTTACATTACTTTCTCAAATTAAAATAAATCTTTTTATTTTGACAATTATGTTTGAAATAACTCATGTTATAAATAAGTGTACACTGAATTAAATTATATAAACTGCAAATGTTAGTAGGTAGGACAGGAAAATAAATAAAACCAGACTAATAAGGGGCAAGTTTCATGGTACAGGGGGAAGGATTGAAGTATAATAACAAATTTGGGTGGAACTTGGTAAAAAGAATGAATTTTATAACAGGTAAAGAGAGTAATAATGCAAGGAAGCTATAATGGGGAATTACATGACATTTTTGCACAATGGGAGATGGTTGTTATGACTGACATGTTGCATGTGAACATATAAGTTTAAATCAAACATCAAGAGAAAAGTTGCTTCAATATAACTGAAACTAATTTATCAAATATTTTTGTCTTATTTTTTTTTATATTTTTGTCTTATAATTAAAGAATTAGCAATTTAAACATTATGCCAAGAGCAATAAATATAAAATAATATTAGGTAAGACTAAGAAAGCTTTTATAAATTAACCTGATATTTATTTTGCTAGCTCAAGGTAACAACTATTACTATTCACAATAACAAAGGAAGATCAATTGTTTTAATCATGAAATTCTCATTCTTCTTGTGATACTATTAAGAGTAGTTATTTAAAGTCTAAAATCATGGTTATAGCTACTGGTGGATGAAGCTGGGGAGAAGTCTGATATATCTTGGTGATTAGGTTTCCCTGTCTGAATAACAAAATGCACCACAAAATGTCTTATTTCTTGTCTTTCTTAGAGAATCATCTGGACATGTGGGTTGTGGGTACTCATTTTTGATTTCTGGAAATCCCATCTGATCTTTTGTGAGTTGGCCAGGTTAGTTTTACCCTCACCATTTTCTTTAGCAGGTGAATATGACTAGAACAACCAACTTCTTACTGCCTAACATTTTTCAGAATAAATAGCAAAGTTATAAAAGTACATTAACAGTAATCCAAGACAATGCTTTATCTTATCCACCCTGATCATATTGTATAGTAGTCAGGGAAATTAAAAAAATCAGCTCATTATCCCATAAATAAATTCTACATGTTATCTCCTATTAAATTATACCTGTTTTGAAACCCTCAATTAAAATATAGTTTGTGTTAATGCTTAATATTTCCAGATTGCTTTAAGCATTTTAAAGGGAAAGATTACCTCTAAAATCTTTTTGTTTAAATTTCCAAAAAAATACAGTAGTTAAATAAATTATAATGATTCATGAAAATACGTTAAAATGAATAAATTATTCACAAAAATTAATGCTAGTGTTCTGAGTTCTGCATTCTCACGTAAGATACAGCACAAGATCAATAGAATTGCAGAAATTTCTCAAAGTGCATATGATCTTGATAAGTTATAGCTGAAAAGCTAGCAAGTAGTCTGACTTCAAACAAATTACCAATCCTGATTCCAAAGAGAAAGCCAGAAGAAATTGTTATTTATATTTCGCTAGTATGAACATTATTTTTCATTCCTTTTTTTTAATTTTTAAATTTTTATTTTATTTTTTCAGTGTTCCAAGATTCATTGTTCAAATGATATTTTAAAATATTTATAAATACTTACAGATATTAAATGGGAATCATTATAAATTTTTACAAATACATCTAATATTTGTAAGTAATATTTGTAAGCTTTATACATACATATATAAATTACAAAACAGTGTGTAAATAGATGTTAAGATTTTTTGCAAGGAAAAATATGCTTTCTCTCCTCGATGCATAACCTCAAGCAAATTTAGAAAAGTCTGAGCTTTTAAAAAGTGCTTTGTAGGGACGCCTGGGTGGCTCAGTTGGTTAAGCAGCTGCCTTCGGCTCAGGTCATGTTCCCAGCGTCCTGGGATCGAGTCCCGCATCGGGCTACTTGCTCGGCAGGGAGCCTGCTTCTCCCTCTGCCTCTGCCTGCCACTCTGTCTGCCTGTGCTTGCTAGCTCTCTCTCGCTCTCTCTCTCTGACAAATAAATAAATAAATAAATAAATAAATAAGTGCTTTGTAAGTTAACCTTAACGTTATGCACTTACATTGAAGATTTTATTTATTTATTTTTTTAATTCTTTTTTTTTTTTTTACATTTTTTAAAATTTCATTTCTTTTCAGGGTAACAGAATTCATAGTTTTACAACACACCCAGTGCTCCATGCAATGCGTGCCCTCCATAATACCCACCACCTGGCTCCCCCAACCTCCTACCCCCAGCCACTTCAAAACCCTCAGGATTATTTTTCATTGCTATTATATATATGCAGTCCACTCTAAATTTTATATGTTAATGAGTGGCAGGAGAGAAGCTGACTTATATGTAAATTCAAAATATGATGATACAAGTAGTATTTATATTTAAATTTGGAATGTCAAATTCACAGTAAATCTCCATTTATAATATAAGAACAATGAAAATAGACACATAGAAATCAGAGGATGGTTATTTGAGCTCTTAAATTCTTTTTCTTCCATTTACATTGCTAGTAACTACTTGGAACCACTCTTGATGCTCTTCTGTACTGTGTATATATGTATTTTGTTCACTCAGTATTAGTTTTCCAGTGATACATTACTGAACTAACACTTCCAGTTTTTTGAGTGGTGCTTTTTTAAAAGATAAAGTTGGGTAGTTTATTATAGGTCTACATTTATAATCTACTATAATTCTAAGTAATATCTGTCTTAGAAAAACCTGTATTTGGCAACACAAAACATTTGTTTGAGAGTGACCAGATCTTGTAAAGCTGTTCATATATTCTTTATTAATTGGACTGTTTCTACCAAATTGTAATGCTTAAGTTATGAACAGTTTTCCTCAAAACCCTAGTCAATTACAATATGTTCTCAGAAAACATATAACTACATCAATATTCTTAACAGTAGCCACAGTGCTGTCTACAGTGAGAACTATGTACTCCTTTTGGGGGTGCTTGGGGTGATACTTCAGACTAGGTACTTTTTTTCCATTCTCTGATGTGTCACAGGGCTCTAAAGCATAAAACGCTTGTGTTTTACCTCCTTCATTTTTTCCATGATGTGCAAAGGTGACAGGTTGATTTTGTTCCAATAAAATTGAACTTGGCTTTGACTAGTGATCTACTAGGCTTTTTACCCTGCCTATACGAATCCAACCCCAATCCCTTATCCTCAGGGTAATAGTCATCTTTGATGTCAATCATCTTTTAGTTAAAAATCATAAAAGTTTCAAGCTTTTTACAAGAGAAATAAGTTCACCTCTTTTCTGGCATTAATCATTTTAGGGCTATGATCAGATCTCTCAGCCTTTACCAGAATTTTCATCCTTTAATCTTACTCAGAATGTATTTTCATTTTTTAAAAATTATTTTAGCTATCTATTTTTGATTTGCCTGGGATATGTATAAAGACTATTCTCAGGCATACTAAGTTTCATGGACATAATAATATTTTCTCTCTTGCTTGTAATAATGTCCTAATTGATCTCTCTGCATATTTTGCTCTGATTGGTTGCACCAGCACAATTAATTAATATATTAAATCTTTGAGAAAAAAAGTATAACATTTATCTTATTCAATTATAATTTGAAGTTAGAAGACTTTTTATTTTTACACCCATAGTTCCAGAGACAAAGTAGAATCTTGCTTAAAATGTTTAATTAGCAATACATAATGGTTTATTTCTCAACTATAGATATAGTTAGATGTAAGATTCTTCTTTTTTAATTTAATATACAAATGGAAAGTAACATATTTGAATAATGACTATATAATTCTTTTTGTTTATCCACAAATTTTGGATCTCTCCTATTCTTTAAGCTTCATGCAGCATTATGCTTCAGGAAGAGTAGATATGTTAGCTTTACATTTATGCCTCATATGTAGTTCTTCCCTTATTCATTTCAACTAGCTCTTTTTTAGTTCCTTTAGGATGAAAACTTACTATCCTCCACAAGAAAGGGAGGAGTAATTATTACCATTGCAGATTTCCTAGGATTTTTTTTTTAAAATCTGTTAGTTATATTCCTTTTTGCAGGCCTGGGGACGTGCTGTCAAACTCAAACTTTTTAACTCCTTCTTTTGCTATTTAGAGAGAGAAGATGATAACAGAACAACAACAAAAAAAACCACTCAATTCTTCTTTCTTATTGAATTCATACTTCTACCCCAAGACCAGTTGCCACCCTTTCTCTAGGCAGAACAGCTCTTCCTGACTCCACTTACACTCCCAATTTTATATTCCAAGATATCATGATACTCACTATATGAAAGTTCTCACCCTTAGAAGATAACAGAATTTTATGTAAAAAGAAAAAGAGTTAATACCATACGTCATGGAACATATAGAGCAGACATCAGTTAAATTTACCTGTGTGTTTCAGAAAGCTACTTCCAGAGTTGAGATTAGGAAGTAAGACTTTTTGCTGGAGTAAGAAAATGTGGGATCATGTTCAAGAAAAGGTAGTTGAGGAACATCATGCTCCCCCATGCCACTATTAGCTTGGTGTTTTTTTGTTTTTGTTTTTGTTTTTTTTCATGCCTGCTATTTATTTATTTATTTATTTATTTATTTATTTATTAAATATTTTATTTACCTATTTGACACACAGAGATCACAGGTAGGCAGAGAGGCTGGCAGAGAGAGGAAGGGAAGCAGGCTCCCCACTGAGCAGAGAGCCTGATGCGGGGCTCGATCGCAAGATCCTGGGATCATGACCTGAGCTGAAGGCAGAGGCCTTAACCCACTGAGCCACCCAGGCACCCCTCATGCCTGCTATTTAATTTTAAAGCTGAATGAATGGATGAATTTTCATTTCATATACTGCAGAACTGGGTACACATTCTATTGTACTAAATCATTCTGTTAATTCTTATAGGACAAAAAAATCTTCATAATGAAAATTTCCATATATCTAATAAACTGAATATCCCTAATTATATAAATATTATATTTGCCCTTGTTTTGTCCTTAATATAGATGAATGGATGAAAACGGTCTCCTCTATGTTAATGCTTTCTACCTAGAAATAGTTCATAGAACAACTTTCTTAGGCTCACTGAGTAATCCTAATTATTTTAGCTTTCCCTTGTGTTTTACAAAAGTTATATACTCATATCTCATTTCCCTAATTCCTAAATCACTTTTATTTTTCCCTTTTAGAACATTTCTTCCAATTCTATTTTTAAAAGGTGTAAAAATGTAGCCAGTAAAACTGGATTAGGATGGTAATAAAAACTAGAAATGTGAGACTGAAAGTTGGAAGAATCTCGGACATCAAACACTATGCCTCACTCAGAATCTCTCTGCCATCCAGTTCATTAACATAGTGTTAAATTACTTTTTTCAGATGTTTCAGAGAGATACATGTCACAAAGCAGTAAAGGCAGAAGCAGAAGTAGAGGATTATACTCATCAAACTATATAACAATCATAGGTTCATTTAGTTAGTTATAGTAAATAAAAGGAAATTATTATATAACATATATATACCCTAGTTTTTTGTTTGTTTTTTTAACAAGCAAGAGTATAGTTATATAATCTTACTGCTTCATCTATCAGTATCTGTATTGTTTCAGGTTCTGACACTAATTAGGCTGTGTGTCACTTGCTTTTGTGTAAGAAGTGTCTTGTTTGTTTATTGCATTGTTTACAATACCTTGCATAGTTTTGGATGTGAATAGAATGATAATTTTTGAATAAATGTGACTAAAACCTAAGCATGTTTACAGCAACTGAATATCTTTTTGTTTCATGCATATCTGTTGGCCTTTATAAACATTTACAGATTTATATTTATATATAAATACACAGAAATATCTATACATGAATTAATGTTTATATATAAATGATATGTATATATTTATTTGTACATATATATGTAGCATAATAGTTACATGCCTTAAGTTAAATAACTTCACTTTTATGAGCTTTTAGTTGGGATAATCATTTTACAAATGTTAATTAATATACTTTAAAGGGAATATTTTGTCCTATGACCAAATGTAATTATTACTCTGTTTTGGACAAATTACTCAGGAAAAGAACAAAAGATGTTCTGTGCAAGATTGTTTCTTAGAGATTCTATTCTTTCTCTCTCTTTTTAAAAATATTTTATTTACTCATTTGAGACAGAGAGATACAGAGAGAAACAGAGAGAGAGAACATGAAGCAGAGGGAAAGAGAGAAGCAGACTCTCCATTGAACAGGGAGCCCAACTTGGGGTTCAATCCCAGGACCATGAGATCATGACCTGAGCCTAAGGGATAAGCTTAACCATCTGAGCCAGGGACCCCAAGATTCTCTTATCTCTTAAAAATTATCAAGGGATGAAGTGTTTTTGTTTGCTATATATATTGCTTCTTTTTGTAGAAATTTAAAAAGAAAAATAAAAATAGTTATAAGTTTATTTAAAACAGCAATATTGTAGAGAACAAACTAAGGGTTGTTGGAGGGAGGTGAGTGGGAGATGGGCTGAATGGGTAATGAGTATTAAGGAGGGTACCTGTTATGATGAGTGGTAGGTGTTATATGTAAGTGATCAATCACTAAATTCTACTCTTGAAACCAATATAACACTACATTATAACTAACTAGAACTTAAACAAAAATTTGAGAGAAAAAATAGCAATATTGAACCTACTACATAATGTAAATAATTTAAATATTTAAAATACTATAATTTTCCAATTTAATATAAATATTATACAAACAAAACATATAAGTGAAATATCTCTAGAGAACTGTAACTATTTTAAAAAAGAGCAAGATGAAAGGTGGTATTTTCTTACAATCTTATAAATTCTTTTTCAAACTTTTTTAAAGATCTTATTTATTTATTTATTTGAGAGAGAGACAGACAGACAGAAAGAACAAAAGTAGAGAAAGGGGCAGAAAGAGAGGGAGAGAGACAAGCAGACTCCTTGCTGAGCAGGGAGCCTGATGTGGAACTCAGTACCAGGACCCTGAGATGGATGACCTGGGCCAAAGTCAGACACTTAACTGACTGAGCAACCAAGTTTAAATATTTAAAAGCCCAATATTTAAAGCCCCACAAGTTTATAAATTCTTATTGTATAGCATAAAGAGCACTCTGTTTATGGATTCCGGGTTCTGCTTTCAAACTCTTACGCTATGTTTTGGCTGAAATATATGAGACTCACATAGATATAAAAATGGAAGAGAGTGCTGTATTTTAGTAGCATTTTCAGACATTTCAGCTGTTGATATTCTTCCTTAATACAACCTTACAATTCAACAAATAGCAGTTTTTTAGTGTCAATAACGATTTTAAAGCCATACCAATGAATGCTTTGTTTTCTACTACACAAAAATGCATCATTCTAATGCTATTTGAATAGATATTGAATCATGTATGATTATGTCACATCACGCATTGATCATTTAGAAACTGCTGGTTTACTGAATTATGTGCATATTTCAAATAATGACACACTTCACTTTTTTACATTAAAAATCACTTTCATAATGTTATTACCAATCTTATAAAGTGTCTTTGCAAATCAGAAAGCTGCCTAGATGTTGGTAGATACAAGTTTTCCAAAATGTTAATACTTAATTAAATGTTTGAAATTGGCCAAAACAAACACACACACTCACACACACACACACACACACACACACAACCTGTCAGTGACCTTTCCATTTTTGTGAAAATGTTTGCCATGTATCCAAATCTGCCTAAAAGCTAGTTTGCTTGTCATTCTTTCCAGTGAAACACAGTGTTCCATGAAGAAAGCAATTAATTCATCTCATAACTAGCACAACTAGACTGTTTTTCCTCAAGATAACTATCAAGAGCTTTATGTGCACTTCCCCTATCATGCTGTATACTAAAAATATGTATGCAAAGGGGGATATTTACTAAAACTAAAGGTTTCTCAATTGGGAAGGATTTTTTTTTTAAAGTGAGACTGCCTTTGTTTACTTCTTTTCTATACACATGTGGTTGTAAAGGGTATCATGCCTGCTAGTAAAATTTGGTGCCAATACTTAATTCATACTAAGGAGCAAGCAGTTTTAGCCACATCAGTGTGTATGTTAACCCAGGGCAAAAGGTAAATAATAGTCTATTATTATTATGAAAATAGATTTTTCACTTAAAGACCCTCTGATAGGGTCTCAGAGACCCTGCGGGACTATGAACCCGCTCTAAAGCCACTGCTTTAGAGGCATGTGCAAAGACAATTTTGAAATACTGAAGATAATAACCTCAAGAAGAGAAGGGAAATAGTCTCCTTCCAAACACATTTAGAGGAGAGATTTATAAAAAAGGCTTGCAAGGGCCAGCATGGGGTGGTGTGGAAGGGAACCTCAGTCTTAGCTGTGCATTCTTGCGGGACATACTTCACATGTCCCCAGATCAAATGGCACTGCTGCCTCTGTAACAATCATGCCAACATCATAAGAGAGGATAAAATATTACTCAGTTATTGTATGGTAACTCTTCCTTCTTAAAGATAATAACAATTTTTAAAAATTAAAAAAAAAGACTTTAAAGATTTTGAAAATCAAATAATTCAACTTCTATATTATAGGATATTCCTAAAGAATTATAAATTCCTAGAATTTTCAAGCAAGAAGTAGTTTAAGATAATCACTTCATTCATGCTTAGTGAAATAAGTCAATCGGAGAAAGACAACTATCATGTGATCTCCCTGATATGAGGAAGTGGAGATGCAACATGGGGGGTTGGGGGGGGTAGGAAAAGAAGAAGAGAAACAAGATGGGATTGGGAGGGAGACAAACCATAAGTGACTCTTAATCTCACAAAACAAACTGAGGGTTGCTGGGGGGAGGGGGGTCGGGAAAGGGGGGTGGGCATTGGGAAGGGTATGTGCTATGGTTAGTGCTGTGAAGTGTGTAAACCTGGCGATTCACAGACATGTACCCCTGGGGATAAAACTACTTTATATGTTTATAAAAAATAAAAAAAATTTAATAAAAAAAATATAGATACCCTGTGTTTCAACACAACTCATTTTACAAATGCTAAAATTAAAGTTTAGTGAAATTCTCACGTGAACATCTTGTAGCTTGTCAAAAGCAGAACCAGGTCTAATGCTCGCTTCAATTTTTGGATTTCACACCTCTTTTGATGTTTACTGAAGTGAAAATTGTTGTTTATCCGCCATATCATTTAGTTATACTTTCACCTGAGACTAATAGAAAACCCAATTACATGGACTTAAAACATTTTATTTTTCTTACATTATAAAGAATCCAAAGGTAGTCAGCCATTGGAATTGTTTCAAGGCCTCAGTGTTAACAGTTGAATATCTCTGTGATGTTTTTGACTTTTCTGTTTTGGTCACAAGATGGCTGCTGTGAGCCAGCTATTGTACATATTCTATAAGTAGGATTAATGAGGAAAACAGGAGGGTGGCACTAAAAAGTGGCATTTATATCTCATCAAAGAACTACGCTTGGGAGGATGCATATAAAGTGTGGTAACTTCCAGGGCCTTCCAGTCCCTAGAATATATTCAAGGAAGAGGGTGAGATCTGACGTGATTGGGATACAATCCCAATCCTTAGGATGTGCCTGGTGATCTAAGGGTATTTTATCCTCTTGTCTATAATAGGTTGGTGACCCAGGCAAAACCACATATCACACAGCAACTCATTTGCAATAGGGATCAGAATCAGCATTGCAATTTTACCCAGTTTTAGTCAATACATTTCAAGGAACTTCTGTAAATCTTCTAAGGAAGGAATCCCCTGTGCTTTGAGGAATAATTTAACAAAAAAAAATCTTATTGCTCTGCATATATCCAGATATATTTATCAATCCTGGGCTTGTCAGAGTCTAAGACTAAAGTGTACTTGGAGCAGGTAGAGAAAGGACAATTGCTTGAAATATGGATCAAGGGCACTATAAATCCTTGCCTCTTCACAGTCTTACCTTTAGACTTTATCAGTTTCATAAACTAACATATCATTTTTATGTTTTAAGCCATTTTTGATTTTCTATTACATGTAGCTTAACATGAACTATCTAATAAATTGACTGGCACAACTAGGAACAAAATGGATATGAATAACTCAAGAGTCTCTTCAATCTGAAAATATTTGCTGAGAACCTATGGCATAAAGCACTGTCTGGGAGGTAGAGGGAATCACAAGATACAATTATTTATATTAAGATTTTACTTTAGTGTGTAAATAAAAGTATAAACTAATTACTAAATAAGAAAAAAAATATATGCTAAAAGAGCTGTCTTGGGGTCAAGAGTTTTTTATGAAGCAGAATTTGTGTATGATTTTTTTTAATTTTTTTAAAAGATTTTATTTACTTATTTGAGAGAGAATGAGTGAGAGAGAGCATGAGAGAGGAGAAGGTCAGAGGGAGAAGCAGACTCCCCAAGGAGCTGGGAGCCCAATGCGGGACCCGATCCCAGAAGCCCGGGATCATTCCGGGATCATGACCTGAGCCGAAGGCAGTTGCTCAACCAAGTGAGCCAACCCAGGTGCCCTGTATGACTTTTTTTTTTAAAGATTTTATTTATTTATTTGACAAAGATCACAAGTAGGCAGAGAGGCAGGCGGGGCAGTGGCGAGGGGGCGGAAGCAGGCTCCCCGCTGAGCAGAGAAACTGATGCGGGGCTCCATCCCAGGACCCTGGGATCATGACCTGAGCCGAAGGCAGAGGCTTTAACCCACTGAGCCACCCAGGCACCCCTAATTTGTGTATGATTTTAATATCTGGGCAGAATTTTGTCAGATATAGTTGAATGAGAAAAGATATACATTCGAGATATGGAAAATAGCATGAAGATTATAATGTATGGGAGCACAATTGTGAAGTAACCACTATTCAGTTTTCTAGAAATTCGGTGTACTCAAGGCAGGTGAACTTAGAATTTGAAATTAAAAAGTAAAGCTCAAATGATATTATGTAGCTCACTGAATGCTGATTTGAGTACAAAGATATAATAAATTTTTATTTAGTAAATCATGGAGAGGTCTTAGAAGTTTTTGATAAAGAGAGTTACATTATCAGTCTTGATTTTAAAATGCTACTCTGACAATAATGTAATAATGTGCTGGATAGGCTGAAAAGGATAGATCAGGAGACTATTGCAATAATTAGTTAATAAGGGCCTGAATTTGTAAGGTTTTTGAAATGAAATTAAGTCATTATGAAGAAACCACTTTGATTTCTGGTCTCAATATGCTTTCCACTATCCCATATAGCCACACAACTGTTACCATAGAAGAGTCTGCCAAAAGTGCTGGGCACTGCTGTCACAACATTTTAATTTTTTTTAAATGTTTTAAAGATTTTTATTTATTTATTTGACAGGTAGAGATCACAAGTAGGCAGAAGCAGGCAGAGAGAGAGAGGAGGAAGCAGGTTCCCTGCTGAGCAGAGAGCCTGCTGTGGGGCTCAATCCCACGACCCTGGGATCATGACCTGAGCTGAAGGCAGAGGCTTTAACCCACTGAGCCACCCAGGCACCCCTGTCACAACATTTTATGTTAAGATTTTTGTTTTGTTTTGTTTTGTTTTGTTTGAGCTGCAAGTAATGAAATGGACTCTGATTAATGCAAGAACGGCTGAATGGATGGACATTTGAGTATCTCATAGAATAAAATAAACAGTTTCAAAACCACGCTTTAGCTATGACAGACACATACACAGCTCTGTAATGGTGAGCAACATCTAGTGTTCAACTGTCAGAGAAGATATTGCCAATCTCTTTTGTCCTAATCATTCTCTTCTCAAAATTCACATCCTTTTAGAGTAAAACTGACCTCTCTCACTTGGTTTCACAGCCCTATTAGAGAACGGGCAGCAGATTACTGTGAATGAATAAATTCCTCCAAGGTGTGGTTTTCAAAACAGTGGGGGTGGACTTGGAGAGAAACAAGGTAGTCGTATGTAACAGTCCAGAAAGCATATTTGTCTCTTAAGGGAGTGAGCCAAATGCTACCTAATTTTACTGTGGTCTCAACACAAAGTAATGCACAAGACAACAGATATTATTAAATATTCCTGATTGGAAGAAAGATGCAAAGCAGACTGATCAAAGAAATTATTTAAGGTTACTCTCCAAGGACAAAGACAGTTTTTCCAGAAAAAAATCTCATTATATTTCTGACTGTTCTCCTTATGTTTAAAACAGAGTGATTTAAATATAAGCTTATATACTAACACAAATCACCATGCCACTCCCCATTTTTCATAAAGGACATTACTTAGCATGAACTTTAGAATAATATAAATTTAGTCATTTCTGGAATAATCAGAGGCCAAAGAAGAATCATGAATATATGTATCAAAATTCAGAAAATTCTATAAATACATCTACAGAATTTTAAAGATGTAAGATGAGAAAACACCTCAGAATTTCTATTTCATTTCAGTAAAAAGTATATTCACATAACACATTGATACCGAATCTACATATTCTGGCAAGGAATAGTTTTAAAGTTAAAGTAGCTCTTGACCTGAGTGCTTATCAGGGAGTTCTATTAAGGCCCTGAAATGCAATTCTAAATCTTCTTGTGCATTCTGAGGATCTATAGCACAAAGGATATTTATAATTATTGCTGAGATAAATCATGATTTTCATCCAAAACAGTTAATGTGTCAAACCACAAAATAGTTATTAGTGATTGAATCATGTCATTTGCAAAAATAAATGTTGGAGTCTTAACCATGCTTGCTGTAACAAGAAGCAATCCCAGGATATCAGTGTCTTATAACATATTATTTCTCTTTTTTCTCATTCCAAGACACAAAATAAAAGACTAAAAGCTTTCTGGGACATAATCTTCTTATAACAAATGCAAAAGAGATGGGTAGAAACACCTACTGCATTTTAGAGGAACACTTTTAGGAACTTTTACCTACACTAAGCTCCATGAAAAAAGTCTCAAAGCCTTCAGGTAGAGATGTATACACTGGTTACTTAGAGGCAGATCAAAGGCAGAGCTATAGAATTCTATCATACAGATGCATTAGAATTATTAGAAACAATATCTCCATCAAGTTGGTCATGAGTATATTTTTCCTTCAGAGACACAAAATATACTCAATCTATCCTCCATAGCAGTAGTTTAAGATACTTTGGGCAGTAGACACAAAGCCCAAAAATTCTTGGCCTACATTTTGTCCAAATCTGACTTCTATTGATACAATAACCAGAATATATTATGTCTCCCACAAGCCAGTGTAATGGGAGAGGAGAAAAATGATCAACATTCCAATTCTAAATAGGACTGAATAGAAGGCACAAAGCTGTCCCTTATATATAGCAATTTTGAAATATCATTTGGAAAATGTTATGAAGTCCTGATACTTTGTAGGTAGAGAATATATTTTGATCAATTACTGACTTTAAACACCTCCCACATACATACAAAACACGAATATTGATTTTATTTGTGGGACATAGTGACTTCTGATTCACTGTATCCCCATTCTTGGTTCTGTTCCTGGGAGGTCCTGTCTTTTATATTTTCTTCTTGTCTACATCTAAAAAGGGTAATGGAGAAAATATCACATGTTACAGTGAGAAACTTTCTCAGCTAACTTGTGGACCTTTAGAAAGTTGGGATCAAAGCTGATATATATACATATATATTAGATACAATTTTTTTGCTGATCTTTTATTATGTGTCCTTTTCATAATAAAGACATTATATATTTTATTACTAATTTGTTAAGGGGTCTAATTTTATAATGAATATATATTGAATATTATCATGTATTTTATTGTATGTCTTGAGATCAAATATAAATTGTATCCTTTAACCTTTTAATAAGAATTATATTGACTAATTTTAAAATATTAACATAAATGTACATTCTTGCATTATCACACTTTGATTCTGATATACAATACTGTTTATGTATTGGCTGTTTTCAGTTTGATACTTTATTTAAAATTGTAGTTTCTCTGTTTAGGAGTGAGACTGTGTTGTACTTTGCCTTTTTTGAAATGCCTTTTTCATGTTTTGATATAAAATATTATGCTGATCTCTTGCAAACAGTGGGAGTGTTCTTCTAATCCACGGCAAATTTTGCAAAGTATCAATCTCTCTTTTTCCTAATGAAGAGCATCTGCTATCAAGAAATGAAATTTTTACATTTTAGAAATATGAATTTTGGGACGCCTGGGTGGCTCAGTGGGTTAAAGCCTCTGCCTTTGGCTCAGGTCATGATCCCAGGATTCTGGGATCCAGCCCTGCACTAGGCTTTCTGCTCAGAAGGGAGCTGGCTTCCTCCTCTCTCTCTCTGCCTGCTTCTCTGCCTACTTGTGATCTCTGCCTGTCAAATGAATAAGTAAAATCTTTAAAAAAAGAAAAAGAAATATAACTTTTGTTTTTGAGAATTAATACTCTGAAGTTCGGTTTTAAATGTTTTCTCAAATTTTATGTCTCACGGTGTTCTTTTCCACTTCTAGTTTCCCCTATTTCCTCTCCTTAAAATGTCCTTCCATTTCTCTCTGCCCTTCTGCCTCTGGCAAAGACCTATCCATACACTGTGACTTAATTCTAAGGCCATGATCTCCAGGAAACCCTCCCAAACCCTCCCAAACATATGAGGTCTCTCAGGGCTCTGCCCAACTCACCTCTCCTGGTGTGCATATCATGTTCTGCCTCGTGTTGTACTTATTTGTATATTCTTCTCCCTTCTACTTCATTAAGAAAAAAAGAAAGGAAGGAAAGAAAAATAAAGTAGTACTAAGATCATTTAACAGACTGAAACTGACTGAGATTCTAATTACTCAGGAACCTATATCTTGTTTCTAACAGTGTTCATAACAAGTCATTGCCAGGTGACAGCTGTGCAGCAGTGTGTTTGACAACTATTTCATTTTAAAAGGAGCATATGGTCTGGCTCATCTTAGCCTATGTGAAAAGGTGCTTTATGTCTGCAAGTAGAGTGACTGAAATCAAGCTGGACTTCCCAGTACATTGAATATATCTGGATTCCGAAAACTTTTTTAAGGGCTTCTAAATGCCTGTTTCTCATCTATACACACTCATTGTATATAAGTGGTTCTAACTTGATTGCCAGAAATCTGCATGGGATGTTATTATCATAGGAAGCTGTATCTGGGAGTAATAAATAATTACCATAGCAACATCATTTTGCACAATGGCTGCAATGAAATTGACAGTAGGAAGTACTGGAAAGACTGCCAAACATTTTGGCAATATAATTTATGTATATTATATTTATATACAATGGAACTCGTGGTTATTATAGGTATCTGTCTCTCAGACATATGTAAACATTTGTGTCTTTTCTGTTATTTTGAGTACTAACATTAGGAGATGTAAACATACATTTGTTATTAAGGAACTTCCAAATACTGTATTTTCTTGCTAAATAGTTGGAGAAACTAACATACTGCTTGAAATTGACATAAATAATGAGGAAATTCTGTTGTGAGCTGAATCCACATGGAAATATTTCAAGACAAATAAGCACACTAAAAACATTAAGGAATATTAGTGTATATTTCCAATAAACCTGCTTACAGATGGGAATCCCAGAGCTCATCATGGTCAGACACCTCAGTTAAAACAGACAGATCATGTCTCTCCCATTTCCCATTTCACAATATTTTAAAACTGAAAATAAGCTCCCCCAACTGTCTGTTTATGAAAAAAAAAAAAAACTTTATTTACTATGGTAAAAATGAGAAAGAAAGATTAGGAACAATTATTTTCTTAAATTTTTTTAAAAGATTTTATTTATTTATTTGAGAGAGAGCATGAGCGAGGAGAAGGTCAGAGGGAGAAGCAGACTCCCCACGGAGCCGGGAGCCGGATGTGGGACTCGATCCCGGGACTCCAGGATCATGACCTGAGCCGAAGGCAGTCGTCAAACCGAGCCACCCAGGCGTCCCTATTTTCTTAATTTTTTAAAAGATTTTATTTATCTGAGATAGAGTGAAAGCAAGCAAGCAAACAAGAGAAGGAGAGAGAAGACAGGCATGGTGGGGAGGGAGGGAGAAGCAAGCTCCCCACTGAGTAGGGAGCCCAATGCAGGGCTTGATCCCAGGACCCTGGGTTCATGACCTGAGTCAAAGGCAGACGCTTAACCCACAGTCACCCAGGCGCTCAGAAACAATTATTTTTAAAAAGTAATTTGTTTTTTCCTAATTTCAACAAGCTATTGGACATAATAGGTTTGTTGTTGCTTATTTTATAATTCTGTATCTCTTCAATACCTTAATTTTACACTTACTTTGTGCTATGTACTGTTGTTGTTTTAAAAATAAAAGAACATATACACACACACAACAGAAACATCTTCTGTTTAGTAATCCTTATATGGAACACAAAAATAATAACATATTCACTATAGGTATCATAGTCATGAGTATGGTATGTATGGTATACACTTTCTATAGAAACTGATGTGTTCTAGCATTAAAAAGAAAACATATCTATATCTTTATCTATCATCTATTTTTAACCAAATGAATTTTCTTTCAAGAGAACACACAATTTCAACAGAGAATACCCAGTTTTATATGCCAAGAAAATATTTCTTTTCAATAAACATCCTAAAGAAATATCCTGAAGAAAAATACTCAGAAATTAAAGGATTTATGAACAATAATTAGTAGCTTATTTGAATATTATGAGAAGGTAGTCTATTAGTTTATAGAAATTTATATCAAAGAATGATAATACATGAGTTTGAATATTCAATTGAGAAAAATTTTATAGTAGAAAAAGTAATTTTAGTTATGCAATGTATTAAATTATTAAGCATAGTCAGGCAGTAAATCTTTGAACCCAAATAGAAAAGAATCATTTAGATATTTTTTCCTCTGAAGAAGCATATTAAACAAATGTGCTTTTGTAATTTTATGAAAATATTAAAATGTAAAAAGTAATAAAAGAAACACTTATAGTCAAAATTCTTAATCTTCCTCTCTTCCAGGAACAGAATTATATTAATCCTTATACATATTAAAGTAAAAAGTGTCTACTCCTAAGAAGAGGGTATGGAAACCATTTGAGAGGCTGTCACCTATGTCTTCTACTGAGACAAATACGTTTTACATAAAACAACTTTGAAGAGACAGAAATCTGTTGTAGCCTAGCAACAATAAAATAGAGAACGGTATTTAGAGGAGAAAATACTTCTTTTTTCCCTGTGTAATCCTCTAGTAATGACAGATATAGGGCAGAGGAAATTATGTGTCATATAATGATCTTTTGAAGAAATGTTAAAACAGATTAATTTTATTTTAATATAAAATGTGAGTTATGAGACTATAGTGAATAGAGTTGTTTTAATTACATCTCATTATTCTTACCTTTTCTCATTCAAAAATTTTCAATTATAGTAATTTACGTTGTTACTAATAATTGTGGCAACAAGATATAACTTAGTTATTTTCATCCAACTGACTACTTAAATTAACCTAATTGGAGTTACATAAAATTCAAGTACTTAGATATCACTCACCTTCTTAACTTACTACAGTCTTGAACAAGCATAACTATGGTAGGAGTTATTTAAATTTATTAAGAATAAGTTAAATATTGAAGGATAGACTAATTAAAATGTGAGAATATGTTGTGTTAGAACATATTTTTAAAAGTATAGTCTTTTTATATGTTACACATAGAGAATGTAAGAATTGGATAGAAACATTAAAACCACTTCAGCAAATATCCTTAGTTCATAGACCAGAAATGTAAGCTATGTAGATGATAAATCAGTTGTTCAATAAGTTAAAATATTCTACACTGAATAAAGCTTTCAAGTGTAATGGTTTATTATTCATAGTATACTATGTTTCTATCACCTTTTGTTTATATTATGTAGAACATTTATGATCAGCATGAATGTGGAAATAGTATATGGGATACACAATTCACCTGCTCTTACATGAAGTTACAAGTACAGATTCTTAGATGTAATTTAAGAAAATACACTTCAGAAAAATCTGTGCTTGGAAACAGATGTGTAAAATGTGATTAGCATAAAGATGCCATTCTTTGTTAAATATAATAACTCACTATGATTTAATTAGAATTCTCAACTGAATTTGATTTTGTAATAATCATTACTATCTATTCTAGAGAAAACACTGCTAAGAATTTACAGACAAATTATATTAAAATTAAGTTCAACTTCTGCTTTTATCAATAAGAATACCTGATATCAGATTCACAGTATTTCTTTAAAAACTATAAAACTGCAAAAAAAAAAAAATGGCGTGACCTATTTCAGGTATTAGGTAAATAGCCACTGGAGGGTTGGGATCCCCAAAGGAAGGGAAATTTACAAAGAAAATTGGGGCACCTGGGTGGCGCAGTGGGTTAAAGTCTCTGCCTTTGACTCAAGTCATGATCCCAGGATCCTGGGATCGAGCCCCGCATCGGGCTCTCTGCTCAGCAAAGAGTCTGCTTTCCTTCCTCTCTGTCTGCCTGCCTCTCTGCCTAGTTGTAATCTCTGCCTGTCAAATAAATAAATAAAATCTTTAAAAAAAAAAAAAAGAAAGAAAATCATAAAAGCCCTTGTTCTTTGACTGGCAATAATGTCATGCTGCAGCCAGGAGGGGAGGGAGAGATCAATATCCAGCAGCTTTGGGTGAAACATGGGAACATGGTAACATGGGTGGACATGGGAACAGAAACAGCTTCCTGGCCTGTGACCTGTGCAGTTATATTGGCTCCACACCCACAAGGCCCTACTCTTAATCCTCTCCTAGTGTCATCTCAAAAATCTTTATTCTTTTGTTTTTGACTTTGATTTATGCAATTGAAATCCAATGGAATAATATATCAAGCATGTGAGCAGAGGAGATATTCACAATATGTGTGTCTGCTGTTCTTGCTGTGTCATTCACATATGGTGTTTCTGATGCCCAATGTGCATAGAACTCTGGTTGGCTCATGTTGTATGGAGTTCAGTGACAAAGTGAGCAGAGACGGAGCATATCTCATCTATGACTAGGATGACCCAAGAAGTTGTGCTTTCTGTTTCATTTAAAAGACAAAAACAAGGAATGTTCTATGGTACCCTATCATACACTTTCTTATTCTTATTATCACAGGTATTAACCATACACTTATGCTAAGAAATTATGACACAGAAGAACCAGTTAATCCATACTTTCCTTTCAGTCCTTTCTAACTAACCAGTAAGCCAAAGGAGATAAAGGCAAAGTAAAAGTAATCTTTGGATAAAAGGGATATCATGGATGAAGGAGACAGTGATGTTTGGATAATGCAGTATACTGGACAGTACCCCTGTACTTGTCAATGGGACTTTAAATCTGCATTCTGTCATTGATAAGATTGCCATTGCTGACATCTCATAAATATAACTCTAAAACTGGGAAAAATGAAATCAATGAAACTAATAAAGATAGATTGTAACATGTTCAGATAGGTGATTGAGAGAGATGATAGATAAACAAGAAAGAAAATAGCAAAAAAAATAACAATAACAGAAAGATGGAGATGTATCTCCATATAGGCTGCTTCCAGGAAAATAATTACAGTCTTAATGTGAATCCCCAAAACCTTTTGTTAAATTAGAGTTCCTGAATAATATATTTGTGTATTATGCTTATTAATGTCCATAATTTTATGTTGCCAAAATCCAATGAATGAATATATGTTTGAAGCTGAGAAATTATGCATTTTATATGAAAAAAAAATGTATAACAGAGTCTTGGTCAAAAATCAGAAAAATACCCCCCAAAATTAGCTGATTTTGCAAAATCCTAAACTATAGTGATTTGAAGAAACCTTAAAAAATTAAAGTGTAGTTCAGGTAGAATTTTTTTATGAGTACTAAATATGAGTTTAATCTTCCTGATATAGTAAATATGGTGGTAATATGCTTATAATTTAGTTTTAAGTTAGGAGAGTCACATCTTAAAGGAATTACCAGAACTATGATTTAAAGGAATAACTGCAAGTACATCCTTTTTTTGGTATTTATGTACATGGGTATTTCCTGTATGCCAAGAGAATGAACATTAAGTAATATTTATAAGTGCAAATAATGGTGAAAGACATATAAAATGTTTTTATGTATGCTTTTATTTTCCAGGCATTATACATGTACAATGGACTGCTTTTAATCTGCACTCATTAAAATAAAGTATTTTTAGTTTGACATAATCAATATTTTTGCTGAAAGCAGTAAGTATATCAACTAATTCCATTTTATAAAAGCAAGGTTCAATGATCTAAGCTCAATGACTACCACTTAGTATCTTAAAAGATAATGTAACTTGAATTGAAATGTGTTTTATTTGTTCAATTGCTTTCATTTTTATACACTAGAAACTAGGTTTTAAATTTTTTTTTTTTTTTTTTTTTTTTTTTTTTTTTTTTTTTTTTTTTTTTTTTTTTTTTTTTTTTTTTTTTTTGTCAGAGAGAGAGGGAGAGAGAGAGAGCACAGGCAGAGTGGCAGGCAGAGGCAGAGGGAGAAGCAGGCTCCCTGCCGAGCAAGGAGCCCGATGTGGGACTCGATCCCAGGACGCTGGGACCATGACCTGAGCCAAAGGCAGCCGCTTAACCAACTGAGCCACCCAGGTGTCCCAGAAACTAGGTTTTAAAGAATATTTGCTGACATACCTTCTGGCCTTATGACTGCTTCTCCTGTTGTCACATTCACTTATAAATGCAATAAAGATACCAGAAATTTATCTGAGCTCTAGGCCCTGAAAGGGTGTGGTAAAAATGACTTTTTTACTTAACCATTTTAATGAAATATTTGTAAATACATTTCTTTAAATTTAGATATTATTTTATTGCTAGTAATGTTATTATTATCTCTATTTTAGTCCAAAGAGAGGATTTCCACTTTAATCTCTATCAAATAAAAACATGTTTTAAAAATTTGTTTATTTATTTGAGATAGAGAGATAGCATGAGCGCAAGTGGGGGGAGGGGCAGACTCTCTGCTGAGTGTAGAGCCACATGCAGGGCTCAATCTCAGGACCCATGAGATCACTACCTGAGCCTCAACCAAGATTCAGATGCTAAACTGACTGAGCCAACCAAATGTCCCCCAAATAAAAACATTAAAAAATTATTTATTTATTTACTTATTTGTCAGAGAGAGAGAGGGAGAGAGAGTGAGTGAGCACAGGCAGACAGAGTGGCAGGCAGAGGCAGAGGGAGAAGCAGGCTCCCTGCCGAGCAAGGAGCCCGATGGGGGACTTGATCCCAGGATGCTGGGATCATGACCTGAGCCGAAGGCAGCCGCTTAACCAACTGAGCCACCCAGGGGTCCCTAAAAAACATTTTAATGTTGAATTTATGTATAACTAGTTAATTCTTCATAGTTGTCAAAGAATAAGTATTCACAGATAGCAGACTATTAGAATAATACATAAAAACAAAAAAAGCAGAAAATAAAACAATGTGATAAAATGTTGAGAAAGTAAATATGAAAGGAAACATCAAATAATTTATAATTCATTATTATTAACCCAATACAGTGAACAAATACATTATATTCTATTAGAATTTTATCAATTTGCTTAAAAATACTAAGGGTTCTATTTCCACTTAACATGAAAGAACAGTATCAAATGTTTGGTTCAGTGGCATAAACTGTTTTCTAACTCGACTTTGTATTGTTTATGAGATGCATGTCATCATGTACTGTGGTGTGCTACTTTAAAAAGCCATGTAATAGAAGTTCCTCGAAAGATGTTTCAGCATTAAATTCATAAACATGTCTTAGTTCAATATCTGGTATACTCACTCATTATCTCTATGTCTTTAGCAAATAATTCCATTTCTGCACATTATTTCTATGTCCTATAAATGGTGATTGTAAATTTGTTTTGCCTATTAAGTAAAAAAGTATTAGTTTATTGCTCTAAAATATATAAAGTTCCATTTAAGTAAAATAAGTAGTTCTGGACCACAAATGTGGGTATTGGTAAAGATCATATTCTTTGGATAGGAGTTATCTAGGTATGATTTCCAGATCCATCATTTGACATTGTAAGTAAACGTGGGTAAGTTACATAACCTTTTCAAGTCTCATTTCTCCTTCTTGAAACTGGGTAAAATAAATAATATTTTAATTTTTCATATTTAATGTTTATTCAACATTACAAACAAATATACATATTTTTTAAGTTTGGGATTAATGTCCCAACAAACATGTTTTAAAAAAATTAAATCCATAAATGACAAGGTATAAGTGGCATTTGGAAGATTTATTCAATAGTGGGAATAATAAGGATTTAAAATTGAGAAATAAATATAGGAATCTGTAAATCCTTACAATATTCTGTAATTAAGCTTTAGATTTAAAACATATGGTGGGAGGGAGAATAAGTGGGTGTAAGTGACATGATAGAGAAAAATATTAGCATAAAATAACTGGCATAATAAAAATTTAGAAAGCAGCACAGAGAATTTTTTTAAAACATTGCAAATTTTCCAGTAATGCAGAAGACTAAATGGCAGTAATCTCAAGAAAAATGGGGCTTTCATAGGGGATAAGGAATTCTTTTTTCTTTAAGGACATAATAACTTCAATTTTAGACATCAAGATTAGATTACCAAAGGTGAAGATGCCCAAGAGAAAATTAGAAAAAAAGCAATGAATTTTGGGATTGAGAAAACAATAGAGTACCATATGCTCAGAGCCGATGAATAAAGTCAGGAGATGGGACACAATCTCCTGATAAGAGAACATAGAGGGAGTATCCTGAAAACTCAACTTTAAGGAATCCCTACTTTTGCAACCAGGAGATTTGGAATCAGGGTGGAAAACATGCCTGGAGAAGTCAGAATTTTAAAGAGGACTGGAAATTTAACAAAAGCCACAAGTCAACCAAATAAAATGAAAAACAAGTCTTTAATGATAAAAATTGGGAAGTTACTGATCCATCTTCAGAGTTTGACTTTAACAATATAGAGATAAAGGATTGATTTTAAGAATTCAAGCTTTATTTTTAATGATCTCATATGCTTTTTAAAATCCCATTGCAATAATTAATACTTTTAAGTAACTTAAAAACAAAACATAACCAGATATAGTACAGGAATAAATTGCTGAAAGTAAGACTAAATTCACCACCTGATAGCCCTCAAATCTGCAAGGAAGCAGGAGCAGCAGGCATTTCCAACATCTGTAGGAAGAAAAGATGAGAAGTTCCCCAACATAAGGTGAGGAATGGGAACAAGGTAAAAAAAACTGAGACTATTGCAGAGCAGTAGGTTATAAAATGCAACATATTTAGATGTTATGAATGCCATTTCTACTTACTCAACCATATAGGAGCTTGAAATTGCAGAAGTACCACATGATTCTATATTGGTTATTCTAAGAAATCGGGTGAATATTATCTCAAAATTGCTGAACAGAGAGAGGCCAGGGAGAAGAGAGAGATAGCAACAAAGTAATGCTAATTCAAGATAAAACTGGAATACTAAATTTCTAAAACACATACTGAAAGCTAAATTTAATAAAAATAGCTGATATGCAGCATTATTCACAATAGTTAAGATACAGAAACAACCTAAGTGTCTGTTAATGGATGAGTGGAGATTACACACACACACACACACACACACACACACACACATACACACAGGAATATTATTCACCTGTGGTAAAGAAGGAAGTCCTGCTCTTTATGACAATCTGGAACCTGAAGGCATTATACAAAGTGAGATAAGCCAGACAGAGAAAGTAAAATGTTGCATAGTTATTACTTTTATGTGGAATCTGGAAAAAAAAAAGTCAAAATCATAGAAACAGAGAGTAGAAAAGAACTATAAGGTTTAAGGATCTAATTAACACATTGTAACTGTAGCTAATAACATTGTTATTATATAATTGGGATCTACTGAGGATGTAGAATTCAAATATTCTCACCAAAACAATGACCCCCCAAAATCCTAAAGGAAAATCATCAAATAGAAAGCATATATATATCATACAAAATAAAAATGGAAGGATGATCTTCAAATTATACTGAAGAATAAGTAACCTTAAGATGTTTAGAGAAAGGAATGATCACTGAACAGTCACTAAATTAAAACAAAAACTCTCAATAGCTGAGAGTACACTTGAAAGAGTTAGTTAGTGGAAGCTAAGTATTGTGGAATTCACCAAGAATATAGGTCCAGAAATACACAAAGCTAGAAATACATGAGATGTTAGTTACAAGATAAAGAAAGATAAATTAACAGCCTTCATGTTATCACTAAAAGAAGTTTGCTAGAGATATAAGAAATGCCAGATGAAAGTCTATAAAGGGATAAAGTTAGAAAACTTTTCAGAATTAAAGCTCATGCTAAAAAATGTAAACAGAAGTTCTGAAAGGAATAAATTTTAAAAACTCTATACTTCAAAATATCTTGGAAAAAATAACAAAATATCACTGATAACAATAAAAGCTTTTGTGCCATGAAAAAGAAAAACAGAACAGATTATCTGCAAAAGAACAAAAACTATAAGACCAGAATTTTTGTAATCACAATGGAAATCTAAAAAGAATGAAAAAGTGTAAAAATGAGGAGAACAAATAACTTCACATTTGAATTCTACCCACAGAAATCCCAACCATGAATTCATTAAGTATGATGACTCACATAGATTTAAATCCAAAGTCATGGTTTTTTACTCAATATATTTTAAATAAAATTCTTACTTTACAGTAGAACCAAAAAGGAAGGTCCTTCAAGTAGATAAAACAAGTAATTATGAACCTCCTTTGTCTGAACCAACTCAATTTTATATAAGGTTAAAAAAATAGTTCCATATTTTTTCAAGAAATGTGAGTTCATGGTCAAAAAGCATTAAACATACAAGGACACAACAACACTACTAGAAGCCAGTAGTAAAAACGATAACAAAAAAAGATCTACAAATATTTTACATGTAAGTTAATTAAGACAGAATATAAAGCATAAATATTTGACAACTTAAAAGATGTAAAATAAAGGAACAAACAGAGCAAGAGAACTGTTAAGAGATAAACTAAGGCACATTAAAAATTCCAAATTTGTTTGAGCAAGCATCAATTTGAATCAGGCAACACCAAGCTGAAAGTGGTTAGGAGCTGCTCCACAGACAGAAACTAAGAGAGAGGTTTCTAAAGAGAAGATGCATAAGTAAAGCAAGAAAATTATTTGATTGGCCAAGTGGCTAGGTGTAAGTGGTTGCCTTATTAGAAAAAGCCTTGTATGCTCTTTGTGAGTGCTTGTCCTTACATTTCACTTCTTCAGATGTGAGTGCAACTGACTCTGGCTTGGTAGGCTACCAAAGAAACTCAGCCTAATGGCCTCCTTGCCTAATTACTTTAACAGAATATAAAGAGGGAAAAATGGATTCAAGAAGAAATAAATTAAGCTTCTGGAAATGAAAAATATACAAATTGAGGGAACGTGGTTGGCTTAGTCAGTTAAGCATCTGCCTTTTGCTCAGGTCATGATCATAGGGTTCCTAGATCAAGTCCCTCTTGAGCTTACTGTCCAGAAAAGATTCTGCTTCTCCCTCTGTCTCTTCTCTTGGTTCTTGCTCACTCCCTCTTCCTCTCTCTCTGTCAAATAAATAAAATCTTTTAAAAAAGAAAAAAATACAAATTGAAAGTAAGAACTTAATGAGATCCTTATAGGGAGGAGGGGGCAAGATGGCAGAAAAGTAGAAGACCTTGTTTCAACTGGTCCCCTAAAGCGAGCTAATTATCTATCAGAACACTCTGAACACCCATGAAATCAGCCTGAGATGTAGGATTATACACTTCTAGATCTCTGTGGGGACAAAAGACACCAGTGGAGAGGTAAAGTGGAGTGGGAATGCTGGGACTGATGTTGGAGGATAAACAGAAGGGGGAGAAAGCCACCAGAAGCAACCTATTGTAAAGTAATACCCCAATACAAAAGTGCCCTGTGATTGGGGACCAGAATTAACTTGGAGTCTGGTTAAAAGCACTCAAAAAGAGTAAAAGATCTTAAGGGGCAACTGGTGGAATCAGGTGGTCAGGGGCACTGGCCTAAGCCCATGAAACCAGGATGCCCACTTCTGGCCACGCCCATGCCAGAGAGAATGCAGTGGAGCCTCCAGTTCCTGGTCCTGGAGCCCCTGGGGTTGCAAGGCTTGCACCACCACTTGGCTGGGTGCACTCCCGCCCCTGCACGAGGAAGTCTGGTGAGTGCGCCAGCCCATGCTCTCTAGAACTTTTATGCTCTGTGTGCACTGCACAACTGGGGTCTTATCCACTCCCCACTCATGACTGAGAAAGCTCCAGGTGGGTCCTAGCCAGCAGTCTCTAAGACAGGCCGAGTATCTGTAACCTCCCAACCCCGACCTGAAGGAACTTAGCTCAATCTCTGTTCCGGATCCTGCAGTGGCAATCTGTGCAACCCTAGGTCTAGACCCCAGATAGCAGTACTGGCAAAGGGAGCCACCGGAAGCATCTCCCTAGACCAGTATCATTTATGGTTTTAGTGGCACAGGAGTGCAGAGACAAGCAGCCACTTTGGGCAACCCCTGAGAAAGTGGCTGGGGACAAGCACTGCCTGTGGGAGGTTGCATGGCTGAGCAGAGTTTGCAGAGGGGGAGTTTCTGTGTTCTGGACCACCCAGAGGGGAGCAGACTGAGGCTTCTCTCTGAGATGGAGATCTGGGTGCAGTTTGCTTTCCACTAAACTTCCAAAAAGCCACAAAAAGCAGCCAAAGGAAAAATCCCTCCAAAGAACAAAAGCCTGAAAACCAGTTTCCATAGAGCCCAGCCCCTTGACTGGGGGCAGGAGGACTCAACCCAAGCAAGACTGCCTGAAAAACCACATGGAAAGCCCCTCCCCCGGAGAGCCAGCCAAAAGAACGAAAGGACGAACACTCAGGGTCCCCATAAAACTTGAAAACACAACATCAGGGAAAACTATATATTAAGCTCCTGTATTATCCTAAAACTGCTATATTTTTAATTTATTCTATCTTGTTCTTTTTAATTTTTTAACCTACTTACCATTACAACTAGAGGTTTACTGCAACATATTCCATAACAACCTTTTAACCTGAACTTTTTTCATACATATACCTGTGTTTTTCTTTTTCTTTATTTTTTTTTTACTATAGATATAAGATGAGAGGTGATCCTCTTTCCCTAATCAATACCACCCCTATATGTAAACAAGTTTTAATCTCCCTTTATCTCTGGAAAGTTGAGTCCTTTAACAAAAATATCAAGATACACCCAGGAAGAACCAAAATAACCTTCCTCACCCACATTGAGGATTTATAACCACCCTCCCATCTTTTACTTTTGTCAGTGTTTCAGCATATTTGTTATTGTTCTGGTATTATATAAATCTATACTTCTGGTTCATTTTGGCTGGGTTCTTTTTTTTTTTCCTTGTCATTTACTTTTGTTCTTCTTTTTGTTTGTCCGTTTTTCTTTGAATACCTTATAAATCTAACCTCTGGGGCCCATTCTGGCTGGGTCTTCTCTCTCTCTCTCTCTCTCTCTCTCTTTATCTCTTTTTCTTTTTCTTTTTTTTCTTTATGGTGGTGAGTTCCAATTCCTCAGAAATGTTCCAGGGTGCACCTTGCCTGGATTCTGATTGATATATTCAGTTACACATTCCCTCAACCACCTCTCACCAAAATGAGGAGGAGGAGGAACACCCAACAGAAGAAAAATTCAGAGACTGCCTTCTCCATCAGAACTATTGGATATGGACATAAACAGAATATCAGAAAGGAAATTCAGGGTAACAATCACCCAGGCAATGGTTAGGTTGGAGAAAACCATTAGTGACAACATAGAATCTCTAAGGGCAGACGTGAAAACCACTCAGGACATAGTTAAAAATAATATCAATGAGATTTAATCTAATATAATACTCTAACAGCTAAGGCAACCAAGGAAGAAGATAGAATTAGTGATCTAGAGGACAGACTGATAGAGAAAAAGGATCAGGAGGAGGCCTGGAACAAACCCCTTAGAAGCCATGAAAACAGAATTAGGGAAATAAATAATGCCATGAAAAGTTCCAACATCAGGATTATTGGGATTCCTGAGGGGGTGGAGAAAGAGAGAACACTAGAAGATATAGTTGAAAAATTCTGGATGAAAATTTTCCCAATCTATGGAATGGAACCAGTGTTTGTGTCCTAGAAGTAGAAGGAACATCCACGAAGATCAACGAATCTAGAAAAGCCTCCAGACACTTGATTGTGAGACTAATGAATCATAATTTTAGACAAGAGCTTCTGAGGGCACATAGGGGGAAGATATTCCTTATGTACAGAGGAAGGCCCATCAGAATAGCCTCATACCTGTCCAAAGAAACCTAGAAAGCCAGAAAGGGCTGGAAAGACATATTTAAGGCACTAAATGACAAGAACATGCAGCCAAGAAGACTCTATCCAGCAAGGTTGACATTCAAAATGGATGGAGAGATAAAGAGCTTCCAATACCAGCAAGGTTTAAGAGTATGTGACCACCAAGCTGACACTACAAGAAATATTAATGGGGGTTCTATAAAAGAAGAAAGAACCCAAGAGTGACATAGAACATAAATATACAGAGACAATCTATATACAGTGTAATTTGAAGAAAAAGGAGCTTCTGTATATGGGGAAAAACACTTCTTTACTAACAATAAACAGAAAGCTAGCCTGACATGTATTTTTTGGTAATATATGGTCAAGAATAAAGACCAAGAAAGCTTTACCAAGAATGTCACCCTACTCTTAAAGTAGGCTCTGAGAAACTGCAAAGGGTAAGTTATGAATTTGTCTTCATAATCCTTCACCTTTTCTTCCAGCAATCCCCTTTCTCCTTCTTACACACCTGTTTTTGATTTTTTGTCTTTTATTAGAATTCATCTCTTAAGGCTTTTTTGGGGGAAGTGAGAATGTTTCATGATCCACTCATCCTATATGGATTTTCTACAGGAAAGATTTGGTTCTCATTTCATGGAGGTACCAGTTCCTCATTCCATTCCCTTCCTAGTGAGACTCCTAGAACAATATCACAGAATCAGAGTTCAACACGATTTGGTCCTCAAGCTGTGTTTTTGGGCCCATGACTTATGGGAAAGCTCAGGAGGCTGACTTTTAAGCAGCATTTATCCACTAGAAATGGATAGTAGTATCCTACTATCCTACTACAGAGTAGTAGCTACTCTGCTACTTGAGTCCAATGATAGGGGACTGGTAAATAGTTGATGGAAGTGCTCATCAGACTTGCCTTTGTATCCTGGTTCAACCACTAACCGTGTGATTTAAGCCTCAGTTTTCATCTTTCAAATACTATGGACAATAATATTTAACACTTCAGGTGCTTATGAAGATTAACAACACAATACGTACAAAATGCCAATGCTGAAATGCAGAAATCTCTCCTCAAATGATGGTGTGAACATGGTAGTGATAATCAAGATTATGTCAATATAGCCATAATCCAATCAAACAATATGTCTACTCAGATCGAAGGCAATGTTATTTTAAATTTCAACTATCTTTTCCATTCATTCCCTTTCTTCTATACTCACGCTGCTTCCTAGGTCAAGCTTATATACCTTTTGACCAGTCTTCATGCCTGCAGGCTTGTTCTTGCTTACCCGTCCTTCATTCTGCAGCCTCAGTCCTTTTGCCCTCACAACTTTCCCTACACATCTGAATCAGCCAGTCCCTCACGGTCCTGAGTATTGCAAGCATAAAAGTATACAAAACCTGCACACACAGTTCACAGGCAACATGATGTCAATAAATATTCACAGGCAACATGATGTCAGTAAAAATGTATCTTTCAATAATCACTCTCAACGTGAATGACCTAAATGCTCCTATAAAATGGCACAGGGTTGTAGATTGGATAAAACGACAGGACCCATCAATATGTTGTCTACAAGAGACCCATTTGGAACCTAGGGATACATCCAGACTAAAAGTGAAGAGATGGAGAACCATCTTTCGTGCCAATGGGCCTCAAAAGAAACCTGGGGTGGAGATTCTCATATCAGATAAATTAGACTTCAAACTAAAGACTATAGTCAGAGATAAAGAAAGACATTAAATCATTCTTAAAGAGTCTATCCACCAAGAATATCTAACAATCATTAATATTTATACCCCCAATATGGGAGCAGCCAACTACAAAGGGCAACTGTTAATCAAGATAAAGAGTCATATTGATATGAATACATTAATAGTAGGAGATCTTAACACACCACTCTCAGTAACAGACAGATCATCCATGATGAAAATAAATGAAAAAAAAAAAAAAAAGAGCATTGAATGACACTTTGAACCAGATAGACCTCATAGATATATACAGAATATTCCACCCTAAAACAATAGAATACTCATTCTTCTCAAGTGCACATGGAACTTTTTCCAGAATAGACCACATACTGGGTCACAAATCAGGGCTCCACAGATAGCAGAAGATTGAGATTATTCCCTGCATATTCTCAGACTAAAAGGCTTTGAAACTGGAACTCAACCACGAGAAAAACTTTGGAAGGAATTCAGACACTTGGGAGCTAAAGACCACCCTGCTTAAGAATGTTTGGATCAACCAGAAAATCAAAGAAGAACTTAAACAATTCATGGAAACCAATGAGAATGAAGACACGTCAGTCCAAAACCCGTGGGATATGGTTAAGGTGATCCTAAGGGTGAAATACATAGCCATCCAAGCCTTCCTCAAAAACAAACAAACAAACAAACAAACAAACAACAAAAACAAAACAAAAAAACAACTGAAAAATCCAGAATACACCAGCTCTCTTTACACCTTAAAGAACTGGAAAATCAACAACAAATTAAGCCAACCCAACACACAAGAAGGTAAATAATCAAGTTTAGAGCAGAGATCAATGAGATAGAAACTAGAGATACAGTAGAACACATAAATGATACGAGAAGCTGGTTATTTCAAAGAATCAATTAGATTGAAAAACCACTGGCCAAACTAATCCCAAAGAAAAGAAAGAGGACCTAATTTAATAAAATTATGAATGAAAAGGGAGAGAACATGACTAACACCAAGGAAATAGAAATAATCATCAGAAATTATTATCAACAGTTATATGCCAATAAGTTAAGCAACCTAGATGAAATGGATGTATTCCTGGAAACATATAAACTTCCAAAACGAAATCAGGAAGAAATTGACAACCTGAATAGACAAATATCTAGTAACAAAATGAAGCAGTGATGAAAAACCTCCCAAAAAACAAAATCCCAATACCTGACTGATTTCCTGGAGAATTCTACCAAATACTCAAAGAAGAAATAATATCTATTCTCCTGAAGCTGTTAAAAAAAAATAGAAACAAAAAGAAAACTTCCAGATTCTTTTTATGAAGCCAGCATTACCCTGATCTCTAAACCAGGCAAAGACAGCACCAAAAAGGAGAATTTCAGACCAATATTGCTGATGAATACAGAAGCCAAGATCTCAACAATATCCTAGCTAATAGGATCCAACAGTATATTAAAAAGATCATCCACCACGACCACGTGGGTTTTACCCACTGGAAGCAAGGGTGGTTCAACATTCGCAAATCAATCAATGTGATAGAACGAATCAATAAGAGAAAAGAGAAGAACCACATGGTCCTCTCAATTGATGCAGAAAAAGCAATTGACAAGATACAGCATCCTTTCCTGATTAAAACAATTCAAAGTATAGGGATAGAGGGAAATTTCCTCAATTTCATAAAATGTATTTGTGAAAAACCCACAACAAATATCATCCTCAATGGGGAAAAGCTGACAGCCTTCCCTTTGAGATCAGGAACACAACACGCATGTCCACTCTCACCACTCTTGGTCAACATAGTAAGAAGTCCTAGCAACAGCAACCAGCCAACAGAAGGAAAGAAAAGGTATTCGAACTGGCAAAGAGGAAGTCAAATTCTCTCTCTTTGTAAATGACATGATACTTATTTTTTTAAAGATTTTATTTATTTATTTATTTGGCAGACAGAGATCATAAGTAGGCAGAGAGAGAGGTGGAAGCAGGCTCCCTGCTGAGCAGAGAGCCCGATGTGGGGCTCGATCCCAGGACCCTGGGATCATGACCTGAGCCAAAGGCAGACGCTTTAACCCACTGAGCCACCCAGGCGCCCCGACATGATACTTTATATGGAAAACCCAAAAGACTCCACCCTCAAACTACTAGAACTCATACAGCAATTCAGTAATGTGGCAGTATGCAAAATCAATGTATAGAAATGAGTTGCTTTCTTATACACTACCAATGAAAATATTGAAAGGGAAATTAAAGAATCGATTCCATTTACTACAGCACCAAGAAACATAAGATACCTGGGAATAAACCTAACCAAAGAAGTAAAGGGTCTGTACTCAAGGAATGACAGAACACTCATGAAAGAAATTTCAGAAGACATAAAAAGATGGAAAAGCTTTCCATGCTCATGGCTCGGAAGAATAAACATTATTAAAATGTCTATACTGCCTCGAGCTATCTATACTTTCAATGCCATCCTGATCAAAATTCCACTAGCATTTTTCAAAGTGATGGAACAAACAATCCTAAAATTTGTATGGAACCAGAAGAGACCCCAAATTGCTAAGGAAGTGTTGAAAAAGAAAAACAAAACAGGGACATCATGTGGCCTGATTTCAAGCTTTACTACAAAGCTGTGATCACCAAGACAGCACAGTACTGGCACAAAAACAGACACATAGATCAGTGGAATGGAATAGAGAGCCCATCTATCTTCAAATAATCTTTGATAAAGAAGGGAAAAAATATCGAATGGATAAAAGACAGCCTCTTCAATAAATGGTGCTAGGAAAATTCGACAGCTATGTATAGAAGAATGAAACTCAACCATTTTCTTATATCATACACAAAGATAAACTCAAAATGGATAAAAGCCCTCAATGTGAAGCAGGAATCTATCAAAATCCTAGAGGAGAACAGATGCACTAACCTCTTTGACATCAGCCACAGCAACTTCTTTCAAGATATGTTCCCAAAGGCAAAGGAAACAAAAGTGAAAATGAAGTTTTGGGACTTCATCAATTTCTACTGCACAGCAAAGGAAACAGTCAACAAACAAAGAGGCAACCCACAGAATGGGAGAAGATATTTGCAAATGACACCACAGACAAAGGACTGATATCCAAGATCTATAAAGAACTCCTCAAATTCAATACACACAAAACAGATAATCATGTCAAAAAAAAAATGGACAGAAGACATGAACAGAAACTTCTCCAAAGAAGACATACAAATGTCTAACAGACACATGAAAAAATGTTCATCATCATTAGCTCTCAGGGAGATTCAAATCAAAACCATATTGAGATATTACCTTACACCAGTTAGAATGGCCAAAATCAATAAGACCATAAACAAGTGCTGGAGAGGATGTGGAGAAAGGAGAATCCTCTTACATTGTTGGTGGGAATGCAAGTTAGTGCAGCCATGTTGGAAAACAGTGTGGAGATTCCTTAAGACATTGAAAATAGAGCTACCTTATGATCCTGCAATTGCACTGCTGGGTTTTTATCCCAAAGATACAGATGTAGTGAAATAAGGGCCAACTGTACCCCAATGTTCATAGCAACAATGGCCACAGTGGCCAAACTGTGGAAAGTACCAAGATGCCCTTCAACAGATGGATGGATAAAGAAGATATGGTCCACATATGCAATGGAGTATTATGCGTCCATCAGAAAGGATGAATATCCAACTTTTTTTTTTTTTAATCAACGTGGACAGGTCTGGAGGAGATTATGCTGAGTGAAATAAGTCAAGCAGAGAGAGTCGATTATCATATGGTTTCACTTACTTGTGGAACATAAGGAATAACATAGAGGACATTGGAAGAAGGGGAGAAGTGAGTTGGGAGAAATCGGAAGGGGAGACAAACCATGAGAGACTGTGGACTCTGAGAAACAAACTGAAGGTTTTGGAGGTGAGGAGGGGAGAGGAGTTGGGTGAGCCTAGTGAAGGATCTTAAGGAAGGCATGTATTGCATGGAGTACTGTGTGTGGTGCATAAACAATGCATTTTGGGACACTGAATAAAAATCAAATTAAATTAAATTAAAAAATGAATTTAATGAACCATTTAATACCAGCTATGAATAACTTAACTGAATTTTAAAAATTAGAAGATTTTCTAGAAAGAATCATAGAGAATAGTTCATAAATCATCTTATAAATAGAAAGGCTGAGACAATATGATAGAGGATAAGAGACTTTGAAGAAAGCATGAAAATGTCTAGTGAATATTCAGTTGAAGTTCCAGGAGAAAATGGGAAGAGATTGATACTAGGGATAATTTGAAGAAATAATGGAAAAGACTTTTCCAAACTGATGATAACTATTACTGAATAGACTTGAAATGCTCAATAAAACATACAAATGAGAAATTGTAGTAAAATGGTAATTATTATTTTTTAAGTAATAAAATCAGCAGGGATAGGAGAAAGAGGAAGACTTCAAAAGAATGAAAATTTTACTGGAAATTATCTTAGTTTTCAAAAGAATGCTGTAAGACTATACTTCATTCATTTCTTATTCAACAAATATTTATTGTTATAAACAGTTTTAGAGAGTAAGAATTGAAAATGAACAAAAGGTAGGAATAGTGAAATATATAAGCAAAAAACGTAGTATGTCAGAATATTTCTGCTTACTTCAGTGGTGAGAATAACAGTGACTGAATTTACCTTCTCACTTGAGCTAAGAACTAGACAAAATATATGAAAGAATGGTGTGCAAAACATCAATATCAGACAAAGACAGTCCTATGGTTATTTTGGTCTACTACCTGGAGAGATTTTGTAGGTTGTGATATAAAAAGAAGATCCAGGTGGAGCCCCAGAATTTAATAGAGAGAGCTGGGACAGGTCAACACAGTTCAAATATGCTGGGAATACTAATGAAGACAAGAGAGTTCCAAAGGCAGAGCACCAGATTTTTAGTTACCACTCAGTACACCTTTGAGTATTTAGCTGAGTACACATGACAAAACTACATAAGGCTACAAAATGAATCCCCCCAAATAAACCTCAAAACCCAGAGACAAGATTAGACTTAGAATAATTCCTGTTCCATCTGTTCAACCAACAAGGAGATCTAACAATTACAGATATTTATGTCCCTAACATGGGAGCAATTATATAAGCCAATTAATAACAAAATTAAGGAAATACATTGGCAATAATACAATAAGAAGTTTAACACTCCATTCACTGTAATGGGCAGATGACCTAAGCAGAAGATCAACAAGGAAACAAGGGCTTTGAATGACACATTAGAACATATAGACTTCACAGATATATTCAGACCATTCCATCCTAAAGCAGCAGAATACACATTCTTCTTGACTGAACATGGAACATTCTCCAGAATAGATCACATACTGGGTCACAAATCAGGTTTCAACCAGTACAAAAATATTGGGATCATTCCCTGAATATTATCAGACCACTTTACTTTGAAACTTGAACTCAGTCACAACAGAAAAGTGGGAAGGAACTCATACAGGGAGGTTAAAGAGCAACCTATTCAAGAATGAATGGATCGACCAAGAAATAAAAAGAATTTTAAAAATCATGGAAACAAATGGAAATGAAAGCACAATTGTTGTAAAACCTTTGGGATACAACAAAGGTGGTCCTAAGAGGGAAGTTTGTAGCAATAAAAGCCTTTCTCAAGAAACAAGAAAGATCTCAAATACACAACCCAACATTCCACTTAAAGGAGCTGGAGAGGGGCGCCTGGGTGGATCAGTGGGTTAAAGCCTCTGCTTTCGGCTCGGGTCATGATCCCAGGGTCCTGGGATCGAGCCCTGCATCAGGCTCTCTGCTCCGTGGAGAGCCTGCTTCCTCCTCTCTCTCCCTGCCTGCCTCTCCTGCCTGCTTGTAATCTCTGTCTGTCAAATAAATAAATAAAATCTTAAAAAAAAAAAAAAAAAGGAGCTGGAGAAAGAATAGCAGGACAGCCTAAACTTAGCAGGAGAAGAGAATTAGTAAAGACTAGAGCAGAAATCAATGAAATGCAAACCAGAAGAACAGTAGAACAGATCAGTGAAATTAGGAGCTAGTTCTTTGAAAGAATTAATAAGATCGATAACCCCCTAGCCAAACTTATCAAAAAGAAAAGAGAGAGGACCCAAATAAAAATCATGAATGGAGGAGAGACCACAATCAACACCAAAAAAATAAAATTATAGAAACTTATTATGAGCAACTATAGGCCAACAAATTAGACAATCTGGAGGAAATGGATGCATTCCTAGAGATGTGTAAACTACCAAAACTGAAAAAGGAGGAAATAGAAAACCTGAACAGACACATAACTAGCAAGGAAATTGAAGGAGTAATCAAACATTTCCTAACAAATAAGAGGCCAGGGCTCGATGGCTTCCCAGGGGAATTCTACTAAACATTAAAGAAAAATTAATACCTGTTTTTCTGAAGCTATTTCAAAAAATAGAAATGGAAGGAAAACTTCCAAACTCATTCTGTGAGGTCAGCATTACCTTGATCCCAAAACCAAAAAAAAGACCCCACCAAAAAGGAGAATTATAGATCAATATCTCTGGTGAACATGGATGCAAAAATTCTCACCAAGATATTGTGAGGACTGTAGGGACTGCTGGTGGCTCACTCAGGTAAGTGTCTGACTAAGGCTCAGGTCATGATCCCAGGGTCCTGGAATGGAGCCCCATGTGGAACTCCCTGCCCAGTGGAGAGTCTGCTTTTCCCGCTGCCTCTCCCTCACCCCAGCTGTGCTCTTTCTGTGTCTCTCTCAAATAAATAAAATATTTTTAAAAAATAAAGGTATTAGCCAATGGATCCAACAGTATATTGAAAGGATTATTCAATACAACCAAGTGGGATTTATTCCTGGGCTGCAGGGGGAATTCAACATCCACAAATTGATCAATGTGATACTCTGCATTAAATTTTTAAAAAAGGACAAGAACCATATGATCCTCTCAATAGATGCAGAAAAAGCATTTGACAAAGTACAACATCCTCTCTTGATTAATACTCTTCACTGTGTAGGGATAGAGAGAACATACCTCACTATCATAAAAGCCATGTATGAAAAGCCCACATAGAATGTAATTCTCAATGGGGAAAAACTGAGAGCTTTTCTCCTAAGGTCAGGAACACAACAGGATTGTCCACTTTCACCATTGTTGTTCAATGTGGTAAAATTAGCCCTGGTAATATTACTAATATATATCAGACAACAAAAAGAAATAGAAGACATTCAGATCAGCAAAAAAGTCAAACTCAGTCTTCACAGATGACATGAAAGAAAACCCAAAGACTCCACCCTCAAATTAATAGAACTCATATAGGAATTCAGCAAAGTGCCAGGATATAAAATCAATGCACACTGGACACCTGGGTGGCTCAGTCTGTTGGCCATCTGCCTTTAGCTCAAGTCATGATCCCAGTGACCTGGGTTCAAGTCCTGTGTCGGGGTTCCTGCTCAGTGGAGAGCCTGGTTCTCTCTTTCTCTGTCTCTTTCTCTACCTCTATCTCTCTCCCTTTCTGACAAATAAATAAATAAAATCTTTAGAAAAAATAAAAAATAAAATCAATGCACAGAAATCCATTGCATTTCTATATACTAACAATAGGACAAAAGAAAGAGAAATTAAGGAGTCAATCCTATTTACAACTGCTTTAAAAACAGTAAGTTACCTAGGAATAAACCTAATCAAAGAGGCAAAGTCTCTGTACTCAGAAAACTATAGAACACTCATGAAAGAAATTGAGGAAGACCCAAAGGAATGAAAAAAGTCTATGCTTGTGGATTGGAAGAACGAATATTGTTAAAATGTCTAGGCTACTTAGAGCGATCTATACATACAATGCAATCTCAATCAAAATCCTGTCAACTTATTCACCGAGCTGGAACAAATAATCCTAAAATTTGTATGGAACCAGAAAAGATGGGTGGAAGACATGAACAGACATTTCCCAAAGAAGACATCCAAATGGCCAACAGACTTATGGAAAACAAACAAACAAACAAACCCTCAACATCAGGAAAATACGAGTCAAAACCACAATGAGATACCACCTCATACCAGTCAGATGGCTAAAATTAACAAATCAGGAAACAATGGGAGAAAGGGAACCCTCATACACTGTTTGTGGGAATGCAGGCTAGTGCAGTCACTCTGGAAAACAGTATGGAGTTTCTTCAAAATGCTAAAAATAGTTACCCTATGACTTAGCAATTGCACTAGTGGGTACTCACCCCAGAGATACAAATATGGTGATCTGAAAGGGTACCAGCATCCCAGTGTTTATAGCAGCAATGTCCAATGTCCACAATAATCAAACTATGGAAAGAGGCCAGATGTCTATGGACAGATGAATGGATAAAGAAGACGTGCTATACACACACACACACACACACACACAATGAAATACAACTCAGCCATCAAAAAAATGATATCTTGCTTTTTTGCCACAATGTGGATGGAACTAGAGGGCACTATGCTAAGCAAAATAAGTCAATCAGAGAAAGACAATTATCATATTATCTCACCCAGATGTGGAATTTAAGAACAGAGGAACATAGGGGAAAGGAGGGAAAAATAAAACAAGATGAAACCAGAGAGGGAGACAAACTATAAGAGACTCTTAAACACAGGAAACAAACTGGGAGTTGCTGGAGGGGATAGTGTGGGGATGGGGTAACTGAATGATGGGCATTAAGGAAAGCATGTGATGTAATGAGCACTGGTTGTAAGACTAATGAGTCACTGAACTCTACCTCTGAAACTAATAATAGACTACATGTTAATTAACTGAATTAAAAAAAAAAAAATCCTGTTCCCACATGCCAGAGAAGAAAATCTTAGAATACAGGGAGCATCAAATAGAATACTCAGAAGAGTAAAATCCATCAGCAAGGCCAAAGTAACCCTAAACTACATGATGCTCTGGAGTAGTCTAACAAAAGTGAAAAGCAAGCCCAAAAAATGATCGGAATTTCTCCAAGTGATATAAACAAAGTTCAAGAATATTTACAGAAATACAAATCCATTTAGCATCCAAAAAACCTAAATCACAATTTTAGTAAAAGAAAAAAAAAATTCCAGGAAAGAAACCAGGAGAAAATTATAAATGAAAAAAAAAAATCAGTCTAAAGAAACTGTCCTAGAAATGAGAATATTGTCATGATTAATATATAAAAATATTTAAATAGTTATTATAAATGTAAACTACATGCTAAGAGAAATAATTGAACATGTAAAGTTAAAGATTTAAACAACTTAAATATTAAAAAAAATTAAACATATTAATGAAAGCTATAATTTCTTATCTAGAAATTACACTGGACAAAATTAATGGAAAATTAGATATTTTGGAAGAAAAGATTAGTTAACTTGAAGACATCACAACAGAACTATCTAAAGTGAAGCCTAAAGGCAGAAAATAATTTTTAAAAATCTGAACAGGACATTGCTGAGAAGTGAGACAACTTCAAGCAGCCTCATATATGTGTAATTGGAGTATTCAAAGAAGAGGAAATAAAGAGTGGAAGGATAATTTGAAATAATAATGGTTGAAAATTTTCCAAATTTGATGAATATACAAATGTAGATCCAAGAATCTCACATACACCAGATACATTAAGAAAATTATAGAAAGTCACATCATAGTCAATGTGCTTTGATTCTGCAACAAAAGGATTGTCTTAAAAGAATCCAGAGTGAAAAATAAACATTATGTACAAAGAACAATGATGTAAGTGACCACTTCTTCTCTGAAACCGTAGAATCCAGAAAACAGTTTAGCAACATCTTTAATGTACTGGAAGACTAAAACTGACAACCTGGAATTCTCTTCCCAGAGATAACTATCTTTCCAAGACAAAGAAGAAAGACATTCTGACATATAAAAACTAACAGAGTTTATCACCAGCAGAATTGCATAATAAGAAATATGAGAGGACATCCTTCAGGTAGAATGAAAACAACTCCAGATGGAAATGATCTAGACAAAGGAATGAAGAGCATCAGAAATGGTCACTACATGGATAAATAAAGCTTTTTTTTTCTATTATTATTAGTAAATTCCCTTAAAAGGTAGTTGTCTATCCATAGCAAAAATAGTAACCCTATATCTAGGGGTTTATTGCCTATGTGGAATTTTATCACATATGTGAAATATATGACACCCATGGCACCAAAGCCAAGAAAGGAGAAATGGAAGTAAACTATTATAATGGGAAATGGTATTATAAAGTGAAGTGCTCCTTCACCTGCAGGTAGATTGTGATAAGTTAACAATGTGCACTATGGAGAGGAGTCAAGATGGTGGAGAAGTAGCAGGCTGAGACTACATCAGGTAGCAGGAGATCAGCTAGATAGCTTATCAAACCATTGCAAACACCTACATATCCAATGGGATATCAAAGAGAAGAACAGCAATTCTAGAAACAGAAAATCAACCACTTTCTGAAGGATAGGACCGGCGGAGAAGTGAATCCAAAGCGACAGGAAGATAGACCACGGAGGGGAGGGGCTGGCTCCCAGCAAGTGGTGGAGCAAAGGAACACTAAATCAGGACTTTTAAAAGTCTGCTCCACTGAG
>PISX010007393.1:0-89458 GCA_004024625.1 Mellivora capensis
CCCTATGATCTTTTCTCTTTTTGAGTGCTTTTTATCGGACTTCAAGTTAATGCTGGTCCCCAGTCTTAGGGGACTCTCGTATTGGGGTATTACTTCCCAATGCGTCTCCTCTGGTGGCTCCCTCCCCCTTTTGTTTATCTTCCGATACCAGTCCGGTGTTCCTGCTCGGCTTTACCTGCCCACTGGCATCTTCTGCCCCAGTAGAGATCCTGACGAGTAGAATTTTGATCTCAGGCTGATTTCATGAGTGATCGGAGTTCCTTGGTAGGTAATCAGCTCACTTTAGGGGACAGGTTGAACCAGAGCATCCTCCTAGTTCCCCGCCATCTTGTCTCCCCTCTAGAATAAATACTCTTTTACTGTTTCTAGCAAGCTAGTTTTTTTTCACCTTTCTTTCAATAAATATTGCCTCTTCTTAGTGTCTTAGGCTGAACCTCCAATATAAAGTAATCCCTTCATAATCAAGGTAATTATTGCCTATTATCTGTCACCATATCTTCTGTAGTTTTAGTACTTATGACAGTTTACTTGTTGTACATTTTAGGAGCAGTTAAGCTCTTCCTTAGAACATAAATACTCAATATTTCAGTAATCTAAAAAATCATTTCTTACTTGCTTTTCCTATTATTTGACAAGTTCTTGAGTGTGAGGGACATTTGTTCATTTTTTTCACCACTATATTCTGGGAGCCTAGGATAAAGCCTATACTTTATAAAGCCCGATGCATATTTGTTAAATGATTTAATCATTTAAATGATATTAATCATTTAACAATGTGTGTTCATAAAATCATGTGGTTTCCCCAAGCATTAATGTAACTGTAATTGTCATTCCTTTAAAACATTAATGTAAAGACTATATCAGTTATAACATTTGAGGGCTATGCAGCAGTTTAAGAGACTTTCATGTATAAATTAGATATAGTAATTAAGTATGCTTTTTATATTGTGTTACTTCTCACCGTGTTACTTTTCACTGGCCTATAACAAATGAATTTTTAGGACTAGCTTTTAGAATATACACACCCATATGGGAATATTCAAGTACCATAAGATTATTTGTCAGTGTGATACTGACGATGCGGTTATCACACGGCTATTAATGGTTTCCAACGAATTAATTATTCAAAGACCTATATATCAGCAAATTTTTTTTTAAAGATTTTTATTTATATATTTGACAGACAGAGATCACAAGTAGGCAGAGAGGCAGGCAGAGAGAGAGAGGGGGAAGCAGGTTTCCCGCTGAGCAGAGAGCCTGATGCGGGACTCGATCCCAGGACCCTGGGACCATGACCTGAGCTGAAGGCATCGGCTTAACCCACTGAGCCACCCAGGCGCCCCAGCAAATTTTTTAACAGCAAATTTAGGGTTGAAAACTGTTGTATTTCTTAGCTATGGATAAGAGAAAAATAAGTTAATGTATTAATTACTTTTTTTAAAAATTTATTTATTTGCCAGAGAGAAAGGGAGAGAGAACACAGGCAGACAGAGTGGCAGGCAGAGGCAGTGGGAGAAGCAGGCTCCCCGCCAAGCAAGGAGCCCGATGCGGGACTCGATCCCAGGACGCCAGGATCATGACCTGAGCCAAAGGCAGCCGCTTAACTAACCCAGCTGCTTAACCACCCAGGTGTCCCATATTAATTACTTCTAAACAACTCTTCAGCATTAATATATTGGACATATAGCTAGTATCCCACTAGTCTACCACATTCCTGATGTAATTATTTCACATTTTGGACTTAGCCAAGACACTCTGTTATAAACTACTATTTGAACACATTGTATGAAATGGAGAACATAGTGTTTTTGTTTGCTTATTTTTGGTTTTGTTTTTGCTTAGCTAGGACTTAGTTGATAAATACTTCTCATTACAATGTGGCATTTAATTCTGACTTCTAACTCTCTGTTGTTCGCTTACTAGAAGAAAAGGAACAAATATATTTAGTTTCAAAACAGAGTTTGATAAAGAGAGACATTCTTCTAAAACTTAGGTAATATGGTTAATGCATTATTTCTTAAGACACAGAGGTGGAATTTCCTTTTATCTTCCTTTTTTTCTGGATAAGAAGGACTTCTGGATATGAAGGAGGGACACTTCATATTCCTAATTTTAGATTTTGAGAAAACTTGCAAAGATTGTACAGAGAATTAATAGTCCCCTTACCCAGTTTCCCTTAAATTTAACATTTTATATAACTACAATATATTTGTCAAAATTAACAAATTAATGTTGGTTCAGTACTATTAACTAAATGCTAGACTTCATCTGAATTTCACTAGTGTTTCCACTGGTGTCCTTTTTTTTTTTTTTTTTTTTTTTTTGTTCTAAGGCCCAATCCAGGAGAACATATGCATTTAGTCAGTATATCTCCTTAGCGTCATCTGAAGTTAGGGCTTGGTGGTGGATGTTATTCAACTGTACAGTCTTATGTCAGCCCAAAGAAAGTATGACAAGATCAAGTCTTTGTAACTTGACTATGAATTAGCTTTAATTTTTTTTTAAACCTGCCAAGTCAGGAAGTTAAGGCAGTTTGTTCAGGGTAAGGGAATAGGCTTCCAGTTTCTCACCCAGCAGGGAACTAATAAACCAGTGTTGGTAATATCAAATTTATACATGTACTATTATCATTAGTAGAGGAGAAAAGGTATTTTATTGAATAAACCCTTCAAACAAATATGTCTTTATGTGTTCTGCATCTTCTCTGTACTGCCTTGGAAGAATTTACTGATTAATGTGGGCCTGTAATGAAAAGGAATTTTCCCTGATAATTAGCAAAGTCTTTATATTAAAACAAACTGGCTATCATCTGATGCTCTAATTTCAGCTGGGCTCCTCACGCCACCCAGGTAGCTTCCATGGTTCTGCAGTCCTCTCTGCATTCTGCTAGATACAACAGCAATTTAAAACCTCTTGGCTTTTCTCAAACCTAGATAGAACTTTATCTCCTGCTGTCTTGCTAGGAAGAGATCTGATCCCTTCTTTCCCATAGAAATGAGAAAGACTAGAAAAAGGAGCTCAACTTTCTTGAGTATTCTACCTCTATCTGCACATTGCACCTTTTTTCCCCCCTTGTTTCCTACAGTGACAACAGAAAGTATTCCTTTCTGCTTACAAAGAAAGATCCTTTCTTTAGGGACACCACAGGTTGTTCACACAATAGATTAGTATATCTAGAATAATACCTACTATATGGGTTTCTGTGCATAAGCAGTTTGTCTCATTTTTTCCATCTAAAAATCAAACCCAAAACCTCCCCCCTCAGAAAAACCTCCCTCAGATCCATAATCTCTTTCCATTGCTTCCTTTCTAAATATCTTGAATCAATATTTGACAGCCATTGTCACTACCTCTTCGCCTATTTTTACTGGTTACTAAAGATATCCATGTTGTTTATTGTGATGCACCTATTTCAAAGGCAGTAGAGTATCATGACTCTATGCACAGACTCAGCAATCAGATGACCTATGATCTGGGCAAATGCAAACAATTTTATTAACCTTTCTTTGATTCAGATTGCTCACTCATAAAATGAGGAAAATTATAATTTCTTTTTTTTTAAGATTTTATTTATTTATTTGACAAAAAGATAGAGAGCACAAGTAAGCAGAGCGGCAGGCAGAGGGAGAGAAAGAGAGAAGCAGGCTCTCTGCTGAGCAGGGAGCCTGATGCAGGGCTCGATCCCAGGACCCTAGAATCATGACCTAAGCCGAAGGCAGCCAATTAACCAACTGAGACACCCAGGCACCCCGAAAATTATAATTTCTTTATTAGCATGGAGTTTCCCCTATAGCATGGAGTTCCTACAAGGCTAACATGATAAATATATATAAAGGCTTTCGTCTAGTGCTTACATACTATGGGCACTCGTTTAATGTCAATATGTTTCCTGATATCTTCATAGCATTTACCACTGTTAAGCTTTCTTTTTACTTGTGGCATCTTTACTTGCCTTTGATTAGGATAAAGTCTTTTGATATTTGTATCCCTATTTCACTAGTTTCTATGTGCTTCCTTTGAAGGCTCCTCCCACCATGATCTCAAATGTGAATTGCTTTTAGGCATCTGTATTTAGCTTCCTCTATGTGTACTATATGTAATTTATATGAGAAATCTGTAAGTTCAATGATTTATACTTTGAGAGGTCCCAAATCTACATTTTCAAATCAAATTATTGTCCAGACCTTAATACTCTTTGCATCTGAAGCCGAGGATAAGGAGGATAAGGGCAGAGATTCTACAACCAGAATCCTGAGTTTACAGTAGTTTTACCATTTACTAGATGTGTGAGTTTGAGCAAGTTATTTAAATTTTCCATGTCTACTCCCTGCATTTATAAAATGGAGATAATAATAGTAATACCCAGAATTGCATTGTTAAGTGAGTGTTATGCATGTCACAATGCTTAGAATAGTGCGTGCACTCAAGTGCTGTATTAGTTTTACCTTTTAGGCTCTTTCAGATGTCTCCAAACCAACCCAAACTTCTCCCTTATCAATCGATAGCGCACTATGCTCAGTTGGCCAAACTCAACATCTAGCCTTTCCTCTTTCCTCATCTTTATATCCCACCAATCGCAAAAACAAACAAACAAAAAAACCCACAATAATAATAATAATAAAAGCTGCTGATAATATTACCTTTAGACAAAGAAAACAAGGGGACTCTGCCCTGAGCCCTGTGCTTTAGAGAACTTGTTCTGGCCTTCCTCTAGCTTTTTCACACTGGTAAAGAATCCTTAGGAACAAGAGATCGTGCTATCCTAGAGCCTAAGGCTGTCCCTTCTTCACTCTCAGAACTTTGGGTAACTAGCACCCAAGAATTCTCTGTCCAAATGGCATCCAAGCTGCCCAGTAGAGGTTACTGATAGGGTAGGGGGCACCCTGGGGAAGGTGCAGGGGAGAGAGAATAGGTTGGAACATCATAAAATATTGAACAGGGGATTATAAAACCCAGTATTTCATTCCAAGTATTAATAATTTATGTTTTCTGTCTTTTTTTTAAATTTTATGTATTTCTTTGACAGGGACACAGACAGTGAGAGCAGGAACACAAGCAGGGGGAGTGGGAGAGGGAAAGCAGGCCTTCCACCAAGCAGGTAGCCCGACTTGGGGCTCAATCCCAGGACCCTGGGATCATGACCCAAACCGAAGGCAGACACTTCACCATCTGAGCCACCAAGGCACCCAATTTTCTGTCCTTTTTCTTGCTACAGGTTTGCCAATTTTATTGATTTATTCAAATAATTAACTCCATTACTTTCAGGAGCACCTGGGTGACTTAGTCCCTTTAGTGTCTGACTCTTGATATCAGCTCAGGTCTTGATCTTAAGATTGTGAGTTCAAACCCAGCATGGAGCCTACTTAAGAAAAAAAAAAACAAAAACATAAACATGTTTTAGTTTCCAACTGTTTGGAAATTTTCCTATTATCTTTCAGTAACTGATTTTAGCTTGATTCCATTGTGGTCAGAGAACATGCATAGAAGGTTTCATTTCTTTTGAATGTCTTGAGTCTTGTTTTATGGTCTATCTTGATGCATCTTCCATGGGTGCTTAAAAAGAACATGTGTTTTATTTTGAGTAGAGTGTTTTGTGTTTTGGTTTTGGTTTGTTTTAAATTTTATTAACAGAGAGATAGAGGGAGAACAAGAACAAACAGGAGTGGCAGAGGGAAAGGGAGAAACAGGGTCCCCAACAGTCAGGGACTCTAATGTGGAGCTTGATCCCAGGACCCTGGGACCATGACCTGAGCAGAAAGCAGATGCTTAACTAAGATGCCCCAAGAAGAGAGTGTTTTTTATAAGTTTCAATAAGATCCTGTTGTTTGATGATATTAATGAGTTTGTCCTTATCCTTGCTGATCTTCTTTCTGCATGTTTTATCCATTTTTGAGAACAGAATATTACAGTCTCCAACAATAAATGTTGATTTCTATATTTCTCCTTTTTTAGTATTATCAGTTTTTTGCTTCACATTATTTTTCATTTCTGTTGTTTGGATAATACATTTAGAATTGCACTGTATGTTTGATGGATTAGCTTTTTTGTTGTTGTTGTTTCATCATTATGTAATGTTCCTTTCTTTTTTTTATCTTTGTTCTGGAGTCTATTTTGTTTCACTTCTGATTTTTTAAAATTAATGTTGCATGATATGTCTTTTCCCATCCTTACTTTTAACATACCTAAGTCATTGAATTTGAAATGGGTTTCTTGCAAATAGGATAGAGTTGGTTCATAATTTTTTATTCATTCTGCCAATCTCTACCTTTTAATAGGTACAGTAAGACCACTTAAATTTAGTATAATTATTAGTCTGTCAGGGCTTAAATCTTCTATTTTGTCTTTTGCTTTGTTATTTCTATTCTTGATTTTTCTGATAATTTTTTCTGCTTTTCTTTGGGTTACTCAAACATATTTTAGAATCCTATTTTGATTTATCTATAGTTTTTTTTAATCTATAGTTTTTAAGTGTATCTCTTTGTATAGATTTTTACATGTCTTAGGTGTCACTTTATATAAACATAACTTACCTTAATACATTATACTAGTATTTTACTACTTTAAATGAAGTAGAGGAAACTTACTTCCCTTTATGTCCCTTTAACCTCTCATGTATAATCTGTCTTAAGTAAATACTCAATATATATTGAGAACTGCATTGGACCAATGTTGTAATTTTTGCCTCACCTGTCAAACAAAATTTATAAAACTCAAGAGGAAAATAATTTTATTGTACTAATCCATACTTTCACTCCATTTTTTCTTCCTCCCTGATGTTCTAAGATTTCCTTATCCCCTTCTCTTTAGAGGACTTCCTTTAGCTATTATTTCCATGTACTTATGCTGGCAACAAGGTTTTTTCATTAAAGAATATCTTGATTGCTGCTTAATTTCTGAAGGATATTTTTGCTCAAATTTGGATTTACATTACTTTCTTTTCCTGTATATAATAAGTATTTTCTCTCTGATTGCTTTTAAGATTTTTTTGTCTTTAGTTTTCACAAGTTTGAATATGATGTGTCTTGCCTTTGATTTGTTTGGATTTATCCTATTTGGGATTTAGTAAGCTTCTTTAAATGTCTGGCTTTATGTCTTGTGCTAAATTTGGAAGGTATTTTAGCCATTATATCTTTGAGTATTTTTTTAGTCCTGTCCTGTTACTTGTCTCCTTTTGGGATGCTGTTAAAATGAAGGTTAGATCTTTCGTGACAGTGTTATAGACTTCTGAGGTTCTGTTCCTTTTTATATTTTAAGTTTATTTTTATTTTTTCTGGACTGAATAATTTCTAAGTTCACTTATAATTGTTTTTCTCCTTTCTATTCAAACCCATTCACTGAGTATTTTATTTTATTTATTGTTTTTATTCAGTTCTAAAATTCCCATTTTTGGGTTGTTGGCTTCTCCAGAAACCAATCTAGAATATATAAAGAAAGGAAAACCAAAAAAAGGAAAGAAATGGAGAAAGAAACAACACAGGGAATTCACCACTGCATCCTTTTTTAGGTTCTGAAATCTCTAGCTCATCTACAATCTTTTCTATGATCTTCAGGTCTTCTAGTATTTTTAGTAAGTTTAATAAGTTTAGTAGGATGAATAAGGAAAAGTATGCTTACTCCATTTTTCCAGAAGTGGATATCTGATCCAGAATTGTTTGTTTAGCATTATTTGGCTATGTTTTAAATACAGTAAAATATTCTTAATTGTACAATTTGGTAAGTTTGGGAAAATATATGCACCCACACTTTTAGATACTTGTTAAAGCAGCACTCAACTTTTCATTACCATAATCTATATTAGTGTTTTAAGGATGACATCACAAAGTGCCACAAACTTGGTAACTTTAAACAACAAAAATGTATTCTCCTACAGTTCTAGAGGCCACAAGACCAAAACAAAAACATTAGCAGGTCCACACTCATTCTTATAAGGACGCTAATCATTGAATGTAGGGCCCTAAGTCCAGGATGATTTCATCTCAGATCTTTTAAGTCATTACATCTGGAAAGATGCTATTTCAAATAAGATCATATTTTGAAGTTCTGGGTAGATATCCATTTTGAGGGGCACTATGTAGCCCACTACAGTGCCATAAACAAGTGTCCATAAATTTAAAATAATTGAAGTGATGCACAGTAAATACTTAGACCACAGCTAATACAAAATATAAATGATATTTGTAAAAATCTTCAAATGTCTGGATATTAACACATTTACAAATAACTTCTATTTCAGACCAAAAAAGTACAAATTAGAAAATATTTTTAACTGAAAGAAAACAAAAACCCAAAACATGAAGTTTTTGAAACACAACAAAACAGTACTTAGAAGGTTATGGCCTTAAACAAAAACATTAGAAATAGGTGAAGTTGTAAAGTTGACATAACTGTCCAACTTAAGAAGCTAAGAAAAGGTGTGCCTGGGTGGCTCAGTTGTTAAGCGGCTGCCTTCGGCTCAGGTCATGATCCCACGTAGGACTCCCTACTCCACAGGAAGCCTGCTTCTCCCTCTCCCACTCCCTTGCTTGTGTTCTCTCTCTCTGTGTCAAATAAGTAAAATCTTAAAAAAGAATTAAAAAATTTTTAAAAAGCTAGAAAAAGAAAAGTAAGTTCCATCTAAATTGAGTAGGATCGAGAGGAAATAAGTTAAAAAAATCAATGAAATAGAAGTGAAAAAGTAATGAAAAGTAAATTTTTAAAAGCCTTATTTTTGGAGAAGAGAAATTTTAAAAACAGATTTATCTAGTTCTCAGAAAAATAAGAGAAGACATTAATTACTAATACTATGAATATTCTGACATCATGAGGACATCATGAGTACTATTGCAATTATTAAAAAGAAAGAAAGGAAATGTTTTAAGTGACTTTATTACAATGTTATAAACGGAAATAACCACATGAGAGGAAACAGATAACTTAAATAGCTGTATGTCTCTGAAAGAAATTGGATTTGCAGATATAAACCTTCACACATAAAAACCATGGGCCCAGATTACTTTACTAGTAAATTGTACTCAGCACTGCAGAAAGATATAGTATCAGTTCTACCCAAACACTTCATAAGTCATCTGTAAGACAAGAATTTTCCATATACCAAATCAGAAAATGACACTCCAAAACAATAAACCTTAAGAATAGATGCAAAAATCCTTAACAAAATATTAGTAAACTGAAATACATCATATGATAGAATTATCACATCATGACTAAGTGTGGTATATCTCAGAAATGCAAGATTGGTTTTACATTTTTTAAAAAGATTTATTTATTTATTTGACAGACAGAGATCACAAGTAGGCAGGGGAGGTGGGGGGAAGCAGACTCCCTGCTGAGCAGAGAGCCTGATGCCGGGCTCAATCCTAGGACCCTGAGACCTTGACCTGAACCGAAAGCAGAAGCTTAACCCACTGAGCCACCCAGGCGCCCCTGGTTTTACATTTTTAAATCAATCTATGTCTTTCACTAAATTAACAAAGTAAAATAAGGGGGAAGAAAACAATGTGATGATCCCAGTAGATGCAAAAAGACATTCAATACGCATTTTTAAAACTCTCAGTAAATTAGGAATATGAAGGAATTTTCTTAAGGGTGTCCACAAAAAACTAAACAACAACAAAACACAGGGAAACTAGAGTTAATATCATATTTAGTAGTGAAATAGGGAATACTTTTTCACTAGAATTGAACATGAAGCAAATATGTTTGCTTTTACCATTCCTTAGTATTTTATTGTCTCAGGCAAGTGCAATAAGGTAAGCAAAAAAAATAAACAAATAAAAGTCATATATATTGGAAAGAAGCAAAACTTTATCAACATTTTTCCCTATAGAAAGCCTTAAAGAATGTACCAAAAAAATTCTCTAGGGAATATTAAATGAGTTTAGCATGGTCGCAGAATGCAAGATCCCTATAGAAAAATCAAATGCATTTCTATTTTTAATAATGAAGAGGAAATTAAAAAACAAAAATATTCATAATGGCCTATAAAATATGAAATATTTCAGATTGAATTCAAGAAAATATTTTATTGGGGCACCTGGGTGGCTCAGTGGGTTAAAGCCTCTGCCCTCGGCTCAAGTCATGATCCCAGGGTCCTGGGATCAAGCCCTGCATTGGGCTCTCTGCTCAGCAAGGAGCCTGCTTCCCCCTCTCTCTGCCTGCCTCTCTGCCTACTTGTGATCTCTGTCAAATAAATAAAATCTTTTTAAAAAAAGAAAATATTTTATTTCTTCTTGTTTCAGTTATTATTTATATATTAAACTTTATTCACACATGTATTTATATAAGATGGATTTCTAGAAGTGGAATTTCCAAAGCAGAAATTGAGTACATTTTTAATTTTTGGTAGATTTGGCCAAATGACATCATAAATAAAATTTGCTAATGTAGAATTCTACCAGCATATGAGAATGACCTGTTCTCCATATTCTTGCCAGCGCTTGTTATTAAAGTGTTGTATGTTTAATGGTATTTACATATCTGAGAAGTTTTATGCATTGAATCATATCCCTCCAAAATTTGTATGTTAAAGTCCTAACCGCCAGTACCTCAGAATATGAGTATTTGGAAATAGGGTTGTTACGGATGTGATTAGTTAAGAAAAAGTTACACCAAAATAGGATGGGCTCCTAATCCAATATGACTGCTGTCATTATTAAAAGAAGTTTGGGTGAGGACACATACACAAGGACAACATCATGAGAAGAAAAAGGCAGAGTTGAGGGTGATGCAGTGGAAGCCAAGGAACACCAAGGATTTGCAGCAGATTAACAGACTTTACACGAGAGGCAAGGAACACATTCTCTCACAGTTTTGGAAGGAACCAACGTTACTGACAGTTTGATATTTTGATTTCCATTCTACAGAACTGTGAGGCAAAAGATTCCTATTGTTCGAACCATCCAGATCATGGTATTTTTATGCAGCCCCAGCGAAGTAATAAAATGAGTGAACAAACAAAACTCCTTTAATCTACGTCTTTCTATAAGTGATTAGTTGAGCTTCTTTTGAAATGCTATTGCCATGAGACTTCTTCTATGAATTGCTTATTCATATCATTTCTACTGATGCTGTATCAAAAACGCTTTGATGAATCCTATTCTTAGTTTTAATAGTTGTTCAGAGTCTTCCTGATTTTGAGGCAGGGTGGTAGGGCTTTTGAGAATAAAAAATTATTCCATTTGTGTTTTTGCCTCCTCTGAAATATTGATATCCTGTACTTTCATTCAGATAGCACTTGTCACAATTGTAGTTATTTGTGTCTTGATTTTCCCTGTGCATCAGCTTCCTGGCGATAGAAACTGGTCTTTCTTGTTTAGCACATATTCCAGTGCATAACATATTTCTTGACACACAGCAGGTGTTCAAAGATATTTGTTGAATGTAATAATATACAAAGAAACTATTTAATCTATCAGGAGCAGTAACAAATTACAGGACAAAGAGTTTTGTGATTGGAGTTGAGGAATTACTCTACTTCTTCTACAGTTTTTAGGATAAAAATGAAGTCTAAAATATATCTAATGCCTAACAGAGTATAAATCTCAACCCTACTGGTATTCCTTTTTTAAAAATTTTTAATTTAAATTCAATGAGCCAATATGTAGTACATCATTAGTTTCAGATGTAGTGTTCAAGAATTTATCAGTTGTGTATAACATATAATGCTCATCATATCACATTCTTAATTTTTGAGTAAATGAAAAAGCAAGAAATGAATCTTCACCCTTACTTTATATAATTTTAAACTTCTACAAAAAATATAAATTTTTAAGAAAAACATGAAACCCAAATCTATCAACCTCTTTTTCTTTTTAATTAAATGTTATAGATTGATCTTCAGCATGTACTGTCATTATCACATTCTACGGGATCATGAACTAATTGTTTCTCAACCTTAAAGAAGAATATTCAAAGCAGTGACCTTAGCGTATATTTCCCTTGGGATAAATAACATGCCATTTGGGGTTAGTTTTGCTCATTCTCCAGTGTCGAGTTCATTGCTGTGGCTACCACATTATTCAATATCACAAGCTAATGGAAAGAGACCATTGGAAGTAATATGAAGATAGGATGAAATCACCTAAGAGTGTGACAAAGCATACCATATGTTACAATTTCCGTTTTGAAATTGTACCAGGAATTGCAAATACCAGGAATATGAAGCCAGAATGAGATTGCCAGGCCTTTCCTTTTGCCAATTCTTGGAATATAAATTAAGGGTGGGGTGCAGATGAGAAGGAATACTTGTCTATCAAAACAATTATTTCAGAATGATGGCAAAGTCATCATTAAGGATAAAGCAATACTGATGACCCTACCATCTAAAGGCTTTCTTCTGAAACTAAGGAAATAATGCTTTTAAGATTTACAGCAGGATATCATCTCCATTTCATTTCAGAATCATGTAGCAAAAGATTCTTTTTTTGGGCACAGAGTATTTTTCAGGACTCTCCAAGTACAGAAATATTTTTGCAAAAGGAAATGACATTCTGTTTGTCTAATGTCTGTTTTTCACATTCATATTTTGTTATAAAAAGAATACTTCTGGAATGATTTGGTGACAAATAACAGGCATATTGTTGGAGAAAAGATACCCAGGTCCAAGTTTCTGTGGATAATTGAAGGGCTGATCATTCAAGAGGATAGGTAATGTTTATTACCTACAGATGGCTGGTTGCAGCTCATTTTACAATGTGTTCATCCTTAATTGTGGCAGAGTTTGTCCTGCTGTTTATCTGTCAACTGACTTAAAATAAAGTCAGAAAGGTTTTTCTTTTGTTTCAGCCCAAGTATCAAAATACAACTCTAAAATACTTTGAGAGCAATATGTTTTGAATCTAACCTGATATATCCCGATTGTGGGAGAATAAAAAAAGAAATCTATAAAACAATTATATTCATTCAAAGTAAACCGGTGTCTATAAAATAGTACAATATATTTAGGGAAGAAACAGATGTAAGCAGTATTTATAGTGGTAATAATATGCTTTTTGGCCAGATGTAAAAGCAGATTCTACTCTTGGAATCTGATTGTTTTTAATATTGTAAGGAACAACTTTTGGTGTAATTTTAAGTATTCAAAGTAACTACAATTGTCTTTTGGTTCACTGTTTTACCCCTGTTTCTGCATGTACCTCAGAGAGGTAAATGGAACATTTAACAGTTGCCTGGCTTTGGGCCACATACAATGATAAAAGCTATAAGCTATAGGCAATGTGGAACTTAAAGCACGAGTTCTAAGAAATGGAAGAGAAAAAGAAGTGGAACTGTTAATTTCCTTGATTCCAAGGCCCACTAGCATTAACAAGAGCTTCCAAGAGGTATTGGAATCATGAATGAAATAAATAATTATTAAAAGTTGTAATATAGGAGTTGACATGGAAATAAAAGATAAAGGAGAGGAAAAGTAAAGGTTTATTTTCTTTTATTAGTTATTTTTATTAACACATAATGTATTATTTGCCCTTGGGGTACAGGTCTGTGAATCATCAGGCTTACACACTTCACAGCACTCACCATAGCACATACCCTCCCTAATGTCCATTACCCAAACACCCTCTCCACAACCCCATCCCTCCAGCAACCCTCTGTTTTGTGAGGTTAAGAGTTATGGTTGTCTCCCTCCTGATCCCATCTTGTTTCTGATATCATAATGAGTAAAACCTAGGCTACTTTCAAGTTCCAAGAGACCGTATCTAAAACTACTTTGCAAAATCTTCAAAAGAATTAGAGAAAAAAAGTCAAACTTTATTTGCTGAAGTGATGAACACTGACTTTCCACAAAGCTGATAGTTATGAATAATTATGTTATTTTATTGAATGATTTCTTTTTAAAACTCTGTAGAACAATAATGGTTTTAGTGTCATTCAAATTCCAAAATCAGGACTATATTTGTTTAATTTACTTTCTGTATTTGTTTTCATTTAACCAACAATTCAGAAGGGTTAAGGTACATCATTGTCCAATATCATTGAGTATATAATATGACAGAATTTTATACTTTATGAAAAGGAAACTTTTGAGAGAGAATTAAATTTAGGAAAAAATAAAAACAGTTTGGTATAAATAAACTTACAATGCTTTGTAATACAGTCACACATAGTCTTTGGACCTCTGCTTGCTTTCTTCAGTGGGCTATAATGTCATAGTCATATAGGAGATCTCTATAGTTTTAGTTTAGTAAGGTTTAGTAAGGTCTTCAATGGAAGCTTGACTATGATGTTTTATAAGGCCTTACTGAAGTTTTGGGAGAAGCTCCTCAAAGAATACTCCATTGAAAATGAATAGCTACCTTGATAAGTATTTACATAAGAACACATTCTGGGGATTCCTGGGTGGCTCAGTTGGTTAAGCGACTGCCTTCGGCTCAGGTCATGATCCCAGCGTCCTGGGATCGAGTCCCGCATCGGGCTCCTTGCTCGGCAGGGAGCCTGCTTCTCCCTCTGCCTCTGCCTGCCTCTCTGTCTGCCTGTGCTCGCTCACTCTCTTTCCCTCTCTCTCTGACAAATAAATAAATTAAAAAAAAAAAAAAGAATACATTCTGATACAAGAAGAAACCAAACGGAATACACTAGCTAAGGCTGCTGAAATCTTTCTGAAGGATATGGGTCAGGATAGCTCTGCTGAAGATCAGTCATCACTAATAGCTCTGAGCAGGTAACAGGCAGTGCCTACAGATATAGCTTTATAGCTGTGTCTTTTTTATGGTTTTCAGATTTCTCTCAAGGTTAAAGGAATTCCTATTATTTATCAGGTATTCTAGAGGAGGAAAACTTGCCTGAATGTGTATAGAAAGATGATATCAATGAATATTTTTCTTTACCAAGACTATAGTATCCATTTTTTATACATTGGATAGAATGCATTTTCATGATAGATGAGCATATGTTAATGTTTTCTTTTTTTCTTTTTTAAATGAAGCTTAATTCTAAGTTCTCTTGAGGTGTGCTGAAGATTACTATTATTTTTATTTATGGTCTGTTTTGTTTTAAAGAACACATCAGATTGGAGGTAAAGACCAATCACAGGTTTCATTTTGAGGAAAATCCCCTTTTCTTCAATTACTATCTCCTTATCTTCTATTTTATTAATACATGGTGAAGAACTTTATTTTAATTTGTAGTGACAAGGCTAGAATCTTAATAAAACCCTGAACAATATATTCTAAGTTCTATTTTATTTTTAATCACAAAATTCCAAAAATATGTGGAAATTTCCTTTAATGCAAATTGAAAATCTCCATCTGGAATATGGCCTTTCAAAAATATAATTTTAATCAATTAATGGGACTGTATAGAAGACTTTTACCCAGTGTAATTATTGTGTTGTGCTAAGAAGATAATTACTGCTTTAAATAAAATTGAGAGTCATACAAAATTATGGCAAAAAACTTTAAAAATGCTTTATAATGAAATCTGTGACTAGTTAAGTAAATTGAAAATTGATTTTAATGTTCTCTTCAATATATTGTGTGTACTATTAATTATGAGATTAGAGATTTTTGAAGATTGGACATTTTCTTGTTGACACTTGAAAGCTTATAAATATTAAAATCCAGACAACTTTACTAGTAATCAGATGTAGCAAGTAGAAAAAAAAGAGAGAGAGAAAAAAATATTTTCCTCATTAAACAAAGAGCTTTCTTTCTGAATGAACCTGATTATATGCTTAGAAAACAGTGTAAACTCCCTGAAATTATGTTTGTGATTTCTTAATATTTATATGGTATTTTCTTCATTCCTTGAAATAGCTATTATTATTAAATAATAATAGCTATTATTTATGAGGGACTTACTATGTGCTGCTTCTTATGAACTAAATATTATCTTCATTTTATGGTAAAAAGCATGAGTTAAATCTGGAGCAATGTTAAGCAGACAAATACAGCAGTAATTGGGTGTTCAAACTAGAGAAAAGAAAGGGACAGAAAAAATACAATGAAATCATGACAAAATATTTTCATATTTGATAAAAATTATAAGCAGACAGATCCAACAATCTTAATGAATTCCATGCAAAAGAAAATGCAGGAATTATACCAGGGTTCATAACTTTTGAATTAATTGAACAACTGTGATAAAAAAGGAAATCTTAAAAAAAAAAGCCAGAAATGTAAAAATGCATTATATACAAAGAAATAAATATAAGAATTGCAAGAGATATTTCAAGGACACAGTCCATACAAGTAAACAGTGAAGAAACATCTTTAAAGTACTGGGAAGAAAACCATCAATCTAGAATTCTTAAGCAACAAATTTGTGTTTTAAAATTGTAGGTTGAGGGGTGCCTGGGTGGCTCAGTGGGTTAAGCCTCTGCCTTTGGCTCAGGTCATGATCTCAGTGTCCTGCCATGGAACCCCCTCTCTCTCTGCCTGTCTCTCTGCCTGCTTGTGATCTCTCTCTCTCTCTCTGTGAAATAAATAAATAAAATCTTAAAAAAAAAATAAAATAAAATTGTAGGTTGAATAAATTTCTGAACATAATAAAACTGAAAAAATTTATGACCCACAGACCTTCACTCGTAGAACTGTCGAAGTCTTTCAGGCAGAGGAAAATGACATCACAATGTGTTAGAATTTGTCAAGTGCTTTTTCTGTGGCTATTGATACAATCATATGGTGGTTTTCATATGTTGAACCAGCCTTGTATTTCTGCTATAAATCACACTTGGTTGTGGTGTAAGATCATTTTTAGGTTGCCTGATTTGTTTGCTAGCCACAATATTTGTGACTATATTCATGAGATACTGGTCTGTAGTTTTATTTTCTTGTGTTGATTTTTCCTGTTTTTATTTGTAAGGATTTTATTTATTTGAGAGGGAGAGAGAGCATGAGGAGTGGGAGGGGCAGAAGGAGAGGGACAAGCAGGCTGAGTGCAGTGGGGCAGGGAGCCCCACATGACCTGGGGCTTGATTCCAAGACCCTGAGAACAAGACCTGAGCCAAAGTCAGATGCTTAAACAACTGAGGCACCCCGGTGCCCTGATTTGACCTGGTTTTGATATAAGGGTTATTCTGGGCTCACAAAATGTATGAGGAAGTGTGTCTTCTATTTTCTGAAAAATTTGTAAAGGGCTGGTGTTGATTCTTTAAACATTTTGTAGATTCACCAGTTAAGCCATATGGGCTTGAGTGTTTTTGTGGGAAGGTACTGTATGACTAATTTCCACTCTGCTTGTTACAGGTCTGCTTAGATGTGTAGGTTTTCTGGAGTCCATTCGGTAGTTTGCATCTTTCTAGATATTTTGTCCATTTCATCCAGGTTATCTAATGTGTTGACATAAAATTGTTCCTAGTTTTCCCTTATAATCATTTTTTTTAATCTCCGTAAGTGGTTAATAATGTCCCCTCTTTCCTCATATTAGTAATTGGAGACTTCATTTTTATATTCTTTATCCATTTTTTTTCAAAGAACCAATTTTTGGTTTTATTCATTTTATCTATTGATCTTTTAATCTATATTTCACTTATTTCTGCTCTAATCTTTATTATTTCCTTCTGTTTGTTTTATGTTCTTTTTCTGGTTTCTTAAAGTTTAGCTTTGTGATTTGCGATCTGTCATCATTTTTAATATAGGTATTGACATTTATAAATTCACCTCTAAGCACTGCTTTTACTATATATTTTTTAATTATGCTATAATACTTTTTTTTCTTAATCTTACTATAGTGTCTAATTTGTGTCTTGATTTCTTCTTTGACTCATTGGTTATTTAGGAATGTAACCTATTTGTGAATTTCCCATTGTCCTTTTATTACTGAATTCCCTAATTCCATTGTAGTCAGAGAACATCCTTTGCATGATTTCATTTACTCCCCAGGTTTTACATTAAGGATTTTTGTTTGGTTTTGTTTTGGCCAACTTCTTGTTTGCTGCAGTTCTTATCACTGCTTTCAGGTAGCTGTGGTATTAAGCAATTGTCACTGTTTTTGACACCCTCCCTCCATTAGGGAAGAAAAGGCTGTTTTCACTGAGCAAGCTCCAGGTCAGATCAAATAAAGATGATCTTTGTAGGGTTTTCTAGGGAACTGTCAAGTAGTTCAAATAAAGACTGTTCTGTGGAAATATTTGTTTGGGGAAAGGTCCAAAGCTGCTTTGTCTTCTACAGAGTTTCCTAGACTGGTGGTTTTTGTCATGGATGCAAGGGTATTTATTAGCAAATCTACTGAGAAGCTGGAAAGAGGTTGAAGGGAATAAAGGGGAAGCTGAATTGCCAGAGATCTCTCTGATGATAGACCAACTTTCAGCTTTTTTTCCTGATAAGCAGTCTTCAATTTGTTCTAAGCCTCTAGTTAACTTCCAGAATTTTGATATTAGATTTTGACAATTTTTTGCCTAGTGTTCTTGTTGCTTTTATACAAGAGCAAATTTTCAGGGGTCCATAACTTCACCATTTCTGGTACTTGTTATTGTAAGATTCTTATATATAAAGTGGTATAATAACACTTGAAAGTAAACTGTCATAAGAAAAATGCACATTGTAAACATTAAAATAACTACTAAAATAACTAAGCATCAAGTTATAATAAGCCAAAAAAGGAGAAAAACTTAAACATAAACTATTCTTCATTTATTGTAAAAGAGTAGAAAATGATAAACGAGAACAAAGAACAGATGATACAAATAGAAAGCAAACAATAAGACAGTTGACCTAAAGCTAATCATAAAAGTAGTCACATTAAATGCACATAGTGTAAACATCCCAATTAAAAGACAGAGATTGTTTAAAAAAAAAAAAAAAGGCAGACGCTATATGATTATAGCAGTTGATATGGTAAACGAAGGCAAAAGAAAAAAATTGAACTTCCTCACTACTTACAGCCATTAACAAGTCCAAAACAGGCAGAGTGACATTCCTCTAGGAACTCAGCTGCCTGGATGTTAATACTTGCTAAGGGCAAAAGGCAATCTTAGCGCAACATATACCCAATCTCCAGGATCCCCTTAGTCTTCTTTAACACATTTAAATTCCCTTAGAAACTTACTTTCTCTCTACCACTCCCCAAGATATATGTTAGCAATCATCCTCCAAGCATATGGCCCACTGATGAACATCTGAAGGGTCTCATGACCGAACAGTGGTAAATGACCTTTTCATTACAACAGCTAGTCCCCCTCAGGATCCTGGAAACCTTGATTCCAAAATACCGTGGAGGCTTGTGCTGTCCTTAACCTCCTGCCAACTTGTCACAACCTCAGCGAAAGTCTTTCTGCCATCGGTCCTGTGTGCTTTAAAAAAAACACCATTTGCACCTAAGACATTGCAAGAATTCTTTTTTGACTCTTTGCTCTGAACCCCAACATTTCCTACATCAGTAATTACATTTTAAATGGAAAGACACAGAAAGATTAAAAGTAAAATGATAGATTAAACATGCCATGCAAAAATAGTGATATTAGTGATTATTAATATCAGTTATCAGATATCAGATAAGGTAGAACTCAAAGCCACTAAATTCCAAGAGTTAATTAAGCCATTCCCTAATAACCAATGAATCATTTCATAAAAAAAAATCTGAATATTTGTTTACTTAAAAATAGAACTTCAAATCTGTGAAGCTGATACAATATATATCAACAAGAAATAAACTAAATTAAGGGTATTGAATACCATTTAATCAATATATTAGATAATACAATGTCCAGGATATTCAGGATGCTTTGATGTCCACACTGCAAAAATCAAAATCCTGACGCTTGCCATACACAGAAAATTTCCATTTATATATTATTATACATTATATAAAAATATATATCTTTATACAATATATATCTTTATGCAATATATATCTTATACATTACATAAACCTATTTATGAAATTCAAAATTTTAAAATACCTTGAAGAGCTTATAAGAGAATATCTACATAATGTTGGTCTAAGGAAGACATTCAGAAGTAAGAAAATAAAACTTCCAATCAAAAGAGTTCAAGACTAACAATGAATCTTGGAACACTACATCAAAAACTAATGACATACTGTATAGTGACTAACATAACATAATAAAAAATTAAAAAAATTAAATTGAATAAACAAAAAACCACAAAGAGTTCAAGACTAATCTATTACATTCAAAATGAAAAACTTGTTTGTATATAAAGAAAGCAACTTTTTTTTACAAAAGTTAAGTAACAAGCCTGGTGTTTAGAGAGGATATTTGCGATGCATATAATGATAAATCAAATCCTGAATATATACAACAGAATTCCTAAAGATGTTTTTCTAGAACAAGAAAACTGAAAGCTGACCAACATTTGAAAAAAATGCTTATCTTCACTATTTATCTGGAAAATGCAAATTAGCACAACAATTTATCATTGATATGCACATTGGCAATGTCACTGAAGAATAGTAGAAGCTGAGAACATCCAGTACTGCTGTAAGGAGTAGTATAGTCTGGAGATGGGTATTTATTTCCGTGCTGATGTAGTTACACCAGTGCTACTTCTGGGTGGTTTTTTTGTTTCTGTTTCATCAGTCTACAAAGTTTGCCTTTGTCCTCTTGCTTGTTAAAACAAAATCACAAGAGGATTGTTGTAGCTTTAGAAGCTATGCCTGTGCACTTCTCCAGGGAAGGAAAAGGGATCCACCAACTGAACTGACCTGTTTTTATTAGGAAGTTAGAAAGTGTACAGTGTTACTATAAGATACTCAGTTTCAGATAATATGCGATCTAATTCTATTTTTGTACTTCATATTCAATTTAATCTAGGATTTATATCATTCTTATATAGATCTTATGTCTTCATATTTACATCTAATGCTAACTGTATTTTGTTACTATAGATAATTTATGTAAAGTATCTTAAATAATATTGGATAAAGGTATTCAGAAAAAGGTAGTTATTCTCTTCTCAAAAGATTTACTTCTCTGGTCTCTATTTTTTCCCTCATATTTTGAAATATTTCTATCATTTTTTATTTTCAAGGCCCTTTTATATTATTTTATTATCTGTGATTCATGAGGGATGTCTAATGTTTTAATTTCATTTAATTTAAATTGTTTTCTCTCTCGCTCTTTTTTTGACAAAGTCTTCATTTTTTCTCTGGTAGACAGAATTTTTAGATGGCCTTAATGATCCTCTCCTGGTTTTCACATCCATGTGCAATCCCATCGCTTTGAATGTAGGCAGGATCTAGTGACTTGCTTCTAACCAATGGAATACAGAACACATGATGGAATATCTCTTGCACAATTAGGTAACAAAGATGGTGACTTCTGTCATGCTAGCACACTCCCTCTTTTGCTAGCTTTGGTGAAGCCAACTGCTATGTTGGAAGAACCCATGTGGTGAAGAACTGAGGAGAACCTCCAGCCACCAACCAGTGCTTAACTGAGGCTCTTGGTTCAACAGCCAAAAATATTGCCCTAAGTCATATGAGTTAATTTTAAAGCAAATCCTTTCCTAGCTGAGCTTTGAAGTAAGAACACAGCATATGAGAGTCATATACTAGTCATATAAGAGTCTTCTGGGTCACAAGACCCAGTTAAACCGTGCCCAAATTTCTGATGCACAGTAATTACAAAATAAAAATCTGTGTTGTTTGAAACTGCTAAATGTGGGGGTGCTTTATTATGTAACAGTAGATAATGGATACATTTTTATCTTAGAGTTTTTGCTGATTATAGAAGTCTGAGTTGGCAGTTACCACCACTCTCACCCTATAACTCTAAAGATGTTTTTTCCATTGTTTTGATTCTGTAGTTCCCCTAATCTGTGGTATTTTTTCTGTTTACTTTGAAGATTTTTTATTTATTTGGAACAAAGGGATTATGAAATTCTTAGAAATGGTTTTCTTTTGTTTATCCTGCTCAAAGTCACTGATGTAACTGAATTTATAGATTGGTGTCTTCATTCACATTTTGAAAGCTTTTTATTCTTTATTGAAGTATAATTGACATAAGTGTTACATTTCAGATATACAGTATAATCACTCAACATTTCTGACATTACTCAGTGCTCATCACCATAAATGTACTCTTAATCCCCTTTATCTGTTTCACTCATTCCCCCACCCACCCCTCCTCTGGCAATCAGAGGCTGTTCTCTGTATGCAAGAGTGGGTTTTTATTGTCTCCTTTTGCCCCTTTATTTGTTCCTTTGTTTTGTTTCTTACATTCCAAATATGAGTGAAATCATATGGTATTCAAGTCTCTCTCTCATTTCACTTATAATTATGCCTTCTAGGTCTATCCAAGTTGTTGCAAATGGCAAGATCTCTTTTTTATGGCTGAGTAATGTTCGTGTGTGTGTGTGTGTGTGTGTGTGTGTAATGGCACATCTTCTTTATCCATTCATCTATTAATGGACACTTGGGTTGCTTCCATATCTTGACTATTGTATACAGTGCTTCAGTAACCATAGGGGTGTATATATCTTTTTGAATTAGTTTTTTTCATTTTCTTTGGGTGAATACCTGAGGAGACATATCTAGAAAAATATTTCTGTGGCCAAAGTCAAAGAAATTACTGCCTGTGTTTTCTTCTAGGAGTTTTGTGATTGCAGATCTCATATTTAGGTCTTTAATCCATTTGGAGTTTATTTTTCTGTATTGTGTAAGAAAGTGGTTCAGTTTCATTCTTTTGCATCTAGTTGTCCTGTTTTCCCAGGACCATTTGTTGAAGACTGTTTCTCCCCATTGTATAATTTAGCTTCCTTTGTCATAAATTAATTGACCAAAGAAGCACAGGTTTAATTCTGGCCTCTTTATTCTGTTTCATTGGTTAATGTATCTATTTTTTTCTGACAGTACCATACTCTTCTGATTACTATAGCTTTTCAGGAAATCTTGAGATCTGGGATTGTGATACCTCCAGCTTTGTTCTTCTTTATCAATATTGCTTTGGCTCTTTGGGGTCTTTTGTGGTTCCATAACATTTTAATATCATTTGTTGTAGCTTTGTAAAGAATGTCAGTATTCTGATAGGGAAAGCATTAAATATGTAGATTGCGCTGGGTACTATGGACAGTTTAATAATATTGGTTCTTTCAGTCCATGATAATGGAGTATCTTCCCATTTGTTTGTGTCATCTTCAATTTCTTTCATCAATATTTTATAGTTTTCAGAACATAGTTCTTTCACCTCCTTAAATTTATTGGTAAGTATTTTATTTTGTTTGGTGTAATTATAAATGGGATTTTTTTCTTAATTTCTCTTTCTGTTAATTCATTATTACTGTATAGAAATGCAGTGGATTTCTGTATACTAATTTTGTACCCTGTGACTTTACTGAATCCATTTATCAGTTTTTTGGTGGAGTCTTCAGGGTTTTCTATATATAGTATTAAGTCATCCACAAATAGTGAAAGTTTTACTTCTTCCCTACCAATTTGGATACCTTTTCTTTCCTTTTTTTTATCTAATTGCTCCAGCTAGAATGTCCAGTACTATGTTGAATAAAAGTGGTGAGAGTAGACATCCCTTATCTTGTTCCTGATCTTAGAAGAAAAACTTTATTTTTTCACCATTGGGGATGATATTAACTGCAGGTTTTTCATCGATGGACTTTATTATGTTGAGTATGTTCCCTTTAAACCTACTTTATCAAGAGTTTTTATCATGGATAGATATCATACTTTGTCAAAGTACTTTGTCAAAAAATGTTTTTCCTGCCTCTATTTTTATCCTTTCTCTTATTGATGAGATATATCACATTGGTTGATTTGCAAATATTGAACCACGCTTGCATCCTTGGAAAAAATTCCACTTGATTATGGTAAATGGCTTTTTAAATGTATAGTTGGATTTGGTTTGCCAATTTTTGATTGAGGATTTTTGCATCTATGCTTGTCAGACATATTGACCTGTAGTTTTCTTTCTTTCTTCGTCTTCTTCCTTTTTTGGGGGGGGCGGGGGGAGTAGTATCTTTGCTCAGTTTTGATATCAGGATAATATTTTCCTCATAGAACAAATTTGGAAATTTTCCTTCCTTTTCTATTTTTTGGGGAATAGCTTGAGAAGAATAGTTATTAACTTTTCTTTAAATGTTTGGTAGAATTGACCTGTGATACCATGTTCTAGACTTATGTTTGTTGGGTTTTTTGATTATGGATTCAATTTCATTAGTGGTAATCAATCCAATCAAATTTCTTATCTCTTCCTGATTCTTTTTGGGAGGTTATATGTTTCTAGAAATTTATCCATTTCTTCTAGGTTGTCCAATCTGTTAGAATATAGTTTTTCATAATAATTTCTTATGATCTTTTATATTTCTGTGGTGTCATTATTTCTCTTCCTTCCTTTATGATTTTGAGTCCTTCCTCTTTTTTTCTTGTTAAATTTGTTTAAAATTTATCAATTTTATTGATTTTTTTTAAAGAACAAGTCTCAGTTTTCATTGATCTTTTCTGTGTTTTGTGTGTGTGTGTGTGTTTTGTTTATTTGTTGTTGTCTTTATTTCATTTATGTCTGCTCTAATCTTTATTATTTTCTTGCTTCTGCTGAATTTGGGCTTTGATCGATTTTTTAGCTCTTTTAGGTGTAATGTTAGGTTGTTTATTTGAGATTTTCCTTGTTTCTTGAGGTAGGCTAGTTTTGCTATCAACTTCCCTCTATGAACAGTTTTTGTTGATTTGGGACCATTATATTTTTATTTCCATTTGTCTCCATATATTTTTTTCTTTTTGGATTTACTCTTTGATTTCTCTTGGTTAACCCATGCATTATTTAGTAACATGTTATTTACTTCATGTATTTCTGATCTTTCCATATTTTTTTCTTGCAGGCTTTTTCCCCCCTAGTTTCATACTGTTGTAGTCAGGAAAAATGCATGGTATGATTTTAATCTTTTGAATATATTGGGTCTTATTTGTGGCCTACCATGTGATCTATCCTGGAGAATGTTCCATGTAAACTTGAAAAAAATGTGTATCTTGGGTTTTTTTTGATGGAATGTTATATATTTATACACTATTAGTTCTATTTGGTCAAATGTGACTTCAAAAGCCACTGTTTTCTTCTTGATTTTCAATCTTGATCATCTATCCACTGATGGAAGTGGGGTATTAGAGTCCCCTACTATTGTATTATTGTCATTTTCTTCCTTTATGTATGTTAATTGTTGCTTTATGTTTTAAGTATTAACTATGTATTTATATTTTTTTCAATATTTTTCTCTCCCATTCTCTCTCTCCTGTGAGAAATTAATGGTATTTACATTTTTTAAAGTAGAACCCATATATTTCTGTATTTCATTCTGTGAGGGTTTTATTCTATCTGTGTTTCAGTTTTGATATTTTCTATTGAGTTCTTAAATTTATACCCATACAATGAATTCTTAATTTTGTTTTATTGTATTTTTTAATTGTAGACCCTGTGTCGTTTTTTCTGAAGATCATGTTTATCTGTTGAAATAGTCTTTTTTCTTTTTTAAAGAGAGAGCACATATGCATATGTAGGCAGAGGGAGAGGAAGAAGGAGAATCTTAAGCAGATTCTATGCCCAGCATGGAACCCAATGTGGGGCTGGATCTCACAACCCTGGAATTGTGACCTGAGCCAAATCAATAGTTAGATGCTAAAGCCAACTGAGACACCCAGGTGCCCAGAAATATTCTAATTTTTATACATTTTTCTATTATTTATTTATTTATTTTAAGTATATTGATCAGTATTTTGAATTTCTAGTTGCCTAATTCTAATGTCTAACTCATCTCTGGGTCTAGTTCTATTTTTAATTTGTCTTCCTTCATTATCAGTCACTTTTTCTTGCTCTTTTGGATATCTAGTATATTTTTTTTGATGGAAATTATTCAAAATTTAAGTTACCTACATCATGTAACTTTTCTCTAAAGGATGCTTCATTTTTTAAAAATCATTTTTATTAACATATAATGTATTATTTGCCCCAGAGGTACAGGTTTGTGAATCATCAGGTTTACACATTTCACAGCACTCACCATAGCCCATACCCTCCCCAATGTGCATAACCCGACCACCCTATCCCTACTCCCACACCACCAGCAACCCTCAGTTTGTTTTGTGAGATTAAGAGTCTCTTATGGTTTGTTTCCTTCCTGGTCCCATCTTGTTTCATTTTTTCCTTCCCCACCCCCCACAACCCCTCACCCTGCCTCTCAAATTCCTCTTATCAGAGCGATCATATGATAATTGTCTTTCTCTGATTGACTTATTTTGCTCAGCATAATACCCTCTAGTTCCAAGGGATGCTTCAGTTTGATCTGACAAATTGCCCTCAGATTATTTTAATCTGCTGGAGTTTATTTTTAGGCTTTGTTAGATATTTTTTTTAATGTATCTTAGTCCTAAGCAATTGTATGATCCTTACAGCTGTGTGTGCCTGTTTTGGGGTCTCAACTGAATGCATGGCTGTTCATAACGATATTGTACTCAGGCTGGACCATGATTTTAATGTCTTTCCAGTTTTATGCTATCTGTATTATCTCTATTCTTTTTTAAGTCTCTCAGAACCTTTAGCATTCAGCTAAGATACTAAAGAGGTCTTACACAGATATTGTTTTGAGTGTATATGCGTGTGTGATTTACTTCTATCAAACCATATCCCCAAATCTAAATTGTTATAGAAAATCCCAAACTCTAGTATCTGTTTCATCTACCCTCTAAGCCTACTCCTTTTTCCTTGGACTCTATTTTTCTGCACCATGGCTTCAAAATTCTCTCAAAGGGAAATTTCTGTTAATCTTTGGCTCATAGTGTGTGCTTGTTTTCTTTCAAGAAGAGTAGTACTCATATTTTGTCCAGAATTTATAGTGCCATAAAAGATTGCAGCTTTGGGTATCCTAGACTATAGCATCTTAAGCAGGAATTATGTTTCTTTTAAAAATTGCAGCAGAAGCCAAGGCAAAATATTACCTTCAGGTGGCTATAAGGATAATGGCACAACCAAGGAGGCTGAAATTAATTTAAATATTTTCTGAGACAGTTTTGGAAATTTCTAGATACACTCAGAAAACTTCAGGAGGGAATTGAGATGCTATGATATGAGATGAAGTCAATGATCCAATGCAATCTGAGATATGTTATTAAGGTGAGTTTCCTTATAACTATGTCCTACTATTGGCTAGGAAAAGTCAGATTACTATACTATCTATTATATTGTGAATAGTTACAAAATGACCAAATCTCTAGTATGTTCTTGTGCACATTCTGTATTTTGACATCCCATTTCATAGTGAATAGATTGGTTTCAGGAGCAAGACAGAAAAAAATAAGTCTGTAAGAACCACAAGTGTCCTCTCTCTCTCCAGGGTAGACATGCTGTGGCTACCAAATCCTAGAGCCTAGTGTGTGAGAATTTTATTACTTAGATTTGAAAAATAATAATAAACTTATGTGAAATACATAAAAACTCTGATATATGAAGCCAGAGATGTTTAATTTTGGGAAGAGAGCTAAAAACAATAAAAATAAACATTTAAATTTAAAACACAGACCCCAGCATGATAGAAACAAGAGAAACCACAGGTATCAAGTAGTAGGAAGGAGAAATGAATGATTTTCTTTTGGCTAGCTCCCAGCACTGAGCCTGACAATGCTTTGTATGTGGTGGGAATAGCCAGATAATTGTCAATTAGTGATTTTCAGTGGAAAGTAGAGCAGAACCTGGATTCTTTAGGAGTCACATTCATCTCCAAAAAGTGATTGCATTGTCACTTGGAAACATTTACTGCATAAGATCCAAGAGAATATGTGGAACTTGATAGACCACCATTTGCTATGAAATTCTTCTCTCAAGAAACATCCACTTAAAAGCAAAGGAGAGCTAATTTTCTACATGCCCGACTTATGGAAGGCTGACCATGAAAAAAAGCAAACAAATAAGTAAACAAGAAAAATACCAAATAAATAGCCAATAATACATGTTAGATATTAATTTTTAATTCCAAATATATCAATAAGCTGATGAGGCCTCTGGAAAATACCAGTTATGTCATCATTGCTAAAGGGGCTCTTGAAAGTACTATATTTCATGTTTTAACCAAATTTCTCAGTATTTGTCAGATATTACTACCTAAGCAATTCAAAGTTATCTCACCAGGACCTGAGAGGCTAGTTGTAGATTATATATACATATAAATAGATATCATCAAATTAATAACACAAACACAGAAAGATAAATAAGAACTGTATGTACTGTGTGATTTTTGTTTACAGAAAAAAATAAGGCATTTATATACTTACTGTACTACATATGACACATCAGACATTGAAAAAGAACATATGGAACAAAGCTTACAAGGTGCTAATGCCTTTTATTTTTAAAACAGAAACATTGGGACTAGTGTAAATTCTAGTAAAAAAAAAAAAAGACTGTCAATTCATCTTTAAGTAAATTAAACATTTATAGAATAAGCTTCCACAAATACCAGACACTAAAAGTGCTAGTACTCTGTATCTATCTTTGAAAAGATAAAAAGCTGAGTCAACCCTGTGGGGATTTAAAATTACAGTTCCAGAGAGTCTGAGTATTTTGAATAGAGAGCAGGGGCAGAGAATCCAAACATTCATTTATAATATAAGACTCTCTGCTACACTATGGTGTCTTGTTTATTTGTATTAACTGTTCTATGGACCTTGATGACTAGTTAAAAATGTATTTATCGGAGAAGAAAAATAAGATTTCAGGCTCCCACAATAAAAGATATCATAAACATATTAAATCTTATCTTTTACTTAAATCATTGCACTTCCCTAAAATTAATTAAACCTTTTGTGTGTGTGTGTGTAGTTATTTTTTCAATCACGTTTAATTCCTTCCTAGAGGGAAAGAGTTATATAAATCTTCAATTTTGAATTTCACCCACAAAGTATTTTTTACCTTTACAATGTTTTATGTAGCAGTTTAAAGATTCTCCTTCCAATTTTTTTAAACACTGTTAAGCTGACATGGGTATGTCATTGTCACATTTCCAAAAATAGTGCTCTTTGGGATACTTGAGCATACCATAAGGGGGGAAAAAAAAAAACTTGTTTCTGTTATAGACCCTGGATATGAAGTATTAAATGCCAGTTTCTTGAACTGTTCTGTAAGAAGTATAGCTTAAGAGAGAAAATTTAAAAATTCTTGAAAACTTTTAAATCCAATTCTTCTTATTTTTTTTTTCAGAAGTATTTGACACAGTGGCTCACACATTGGCTTTTTTGTTTTGTTTTGTTTTTTAAGATTTTATTCCTTTATTTGTCAGAGAGAGTGAGCTTAGGCAGACAGAGGCAGAGGCAGAAGCAGGCTCCCTGCTCAGCAAGGAGCCCAATGTGGGACTTGATCCCAGAACACTGGGATCACGACCCGAGCCGAAGGCAGCCGCTTAACCAACTAAGCCACCCAGGCGTCCCAACACACATTGGCTTTTTGAGACTATTACTTCCCCTGGCTTTTATAAAACCTGATTCTTACATGTTAGTGTTTCAAGTCTTGGTCCCGAGCTATGTATTTTTCATTCACTATATTCTCACCTCAGGCTCTTTCTTTGGCTTTGTATGTCAGCTATACACTAAAACTTGGAGGACTTAGGAAAGGATTTCCTGAAGAGAAAATATCTGGTTAAGTCTTAAAGCTTAAGTAGCACTTAGATATTATAAGGAAGGAAAGTGGAATCTGAGAAAAGGAGTAAAATATCAAAGAGTGACAAGGAAGTGCTGAAGCTCTGAAACTCGTAGAAAGATGTTGCTTTCAAATATGAGCTGTACCCTGAATTTTTCAAATGTAAGTATCAAGTTCAGACCTCTTCTCTCAGCTCGAGTCTTCTATCCCACCTCCAAGTTGACTCTTACCCTTGGATCCCCATAAAAATCTAAGATATATCAGATCCAAAAAAACCCCACACACATACACAAAAACTGAATGTACTTTAGGTCTTCCTCATTTCAGTGACTCTCCATCCACATCCAGGACCTGGAAGTCATCCTAGAATATTGTAGAACCTGGAAGTCTTTATTAACAATTCTTTGTCCTAAAAATTCTGATTCAGGAAGTGCTGGCATGTCTACCTGCAGACTGACCTAGGATTGCTCCTAAAAAGACAAAAAAATTTTCTCACCTGAAATATAATCTCCAGTGGTTGTACCCATTTCCATATAGATTCTATCCAAATCATTCTTCACCTTATATTCTTCACCAATTCTTTACCAGCATATGCAATATTAATATAATAAAATAGAGGAGAAAAACCATATAATCATCTAAATAGATGCTGAAAAAGCATTTAACAAAATTCGACCTGTATTCATGATAAAACTACTAAGAAAATAGATTAAAAATCTATGGTTAAAATCATACTTAAAGACTGACTACTTTCCTCCTAAAACTAGAAAAAAAGGCAATGAAGTTTGCACTCACAATTTCTAGTCTGTGGTTAACTGGGGAATCTATACCAGTGCAATAAAGCAGAAAAGATAGAAGGTCATAGAGATTAAAAAGGAAAAATAATAACTTTATTTGCAGGTGATATCATCTTTGGATAAAATTCCAAAAAAACATTAAGATGATACAAAATTGTTAATTTAGCAAGGTTGTAAAGTCAATGTAAATACATATAAGTTAATTATATTTCTATATTGGCAGGCCAGAAGAGAAAATGAAATTTTTAAATGTCATTTAAAATAATGTTAACAACATGAAACACATAGGGGTCGACTTAGCAAAATATGTGCAAGCCCTGTGTAACAAAACATATAAAATGCTGCTCTTAGAAATTGAAGAGGATAAATGATAAGATATACTAAGTTATAAATTATAAAACACATTTTTTAATATTAAAATTTTTATTAAAATTTCTATAATCTGTCACCTCCGGATCCCACATTACTGAGTATTGCTCAAGATTATATTATTAAGGGACGCCTAGGTGGCTCAGTCGGTTAAGCGGCTGCCTTCGGCTCAGGTCATGATCCCAGCGTCCTGGGATCGAGTCCCACATCGGGCTCCTTGCTTGGCAGGGAACCTGCTTCTCCCTCTGCCTCTGTCTGCCTGTGCGTGCGCTCTCTCTCTCTCTCTCTCTCTGACAAATGAATAAAAATTAAAAAAAAATCTTTAAAAAAAAAGATTATATTATTAAATTTAATGTATGATACATTAGTACATATTTAGTACATGTAATCCATATAGCTTATCCATCTATGCAAGTAATATATTTGGATAAGCTGGCCCTTTCATTTGCCTGGTAACTCTTGATAGGCAATGTCTAACTTGTGAAATTATAAATGTCAGCATCACAATAGCAAATTAAGGATTTTCAGACTTAGCTGTACAACAGTGTACACTACAAAATACATTTTTAATGTACTTATTATCCTCTAATTGGTTCAAAGAGTTGAGAAAATGTCCAAAATTTCATAGGTTTTTGTGGGGATTTTAAATTGATTAATTAATCTTTATTGAAGCATAACTAAAATATAACATTATATTGGTTTCAGTTGCATAGCATAATGATTCAAAATGGTGTAAGTTTCAAACTGCTCATGACAATGTCTAGTTAATGTCCATTAATGTGTAGTTATGCATTTTTTTCTCTTGTGATGAGAACTTCTAAAATTTACTCTCAACAACTTTCAAATGTGCAATACAGTATTATTTTTTTTTAAGATTTTATTTATTTATTTGACAGAGAGAGAGAGAGAGAGAGAGAGATCACAAGTAGGCAGAGAGGCAGGCAGAGAGAGAGGAGGAAGCAGGCTCCCCGCGGAGCAGAGAGCCGGATGCGGGGCTAGATCCTAGTACCCTGGGATCATGACCTGAGCCGAAGGCAGAGGCTTTAACCCACTGAGCCACCCAGGCTTCCCCGCAATACAGTATTATTAACTATAGATATCACACTGTATATTACACCCCTATGTCTTATTTATTTTATAACTAGAAGTTTGGATCCCATTCACCCATTTTTGCCCACTCCCCACATTATGTCTCTGGCAAACACTGCTCTGTTCTCTGTTCCCTGTGTTTTAAGATTCTACATGTAAGTGAAATCAGGTGATATTTGTGTTTCTCTAGCTGACTTATTTCACTTGACACAGTGCCCTTGAGGTCCATCCATGTTATCACAAATAGCAAGATTTCATTCTTTTTTGTAACTGCATAAAATGAATGATTGTGTGTGTGTGTATGTGTGTGTACCACATTTTCTTTATCCATTCAACCATTGTTTGACACTTAGATTATTTTCATATCTTGATTTTTGTAAATAATGCTTCAGTGAACATAGTGGTGCAGATATATTTTTAAGTGCTTTTGTTTTCTTCAGATAAATACCCAGAAGTGGAATTGCTAGATTATATGATAGCTTTTTTTTTTAAATTTTTTGAGGGAGCTCCATACTGCTTGCACCATTTTGTATTCCCTTTTCTCCACATCCTCACCAACACTTGCTAGTTCTTGTTTTTTTGTAACAGCCATTCTAACAGGGGTGAGGTGATATATCATTATGGTTTTGATTATATTTCCTGATGCTTAGTGATGTTAGGCATATTTTCATATACCTATCAGCTATCTGTATGTCTTCTTTGGGAAAATGTCTATTTATATCCTTTGCCCATGTTTAAATCAGATTGGGGTTTTTGGTTATTGAATTGCATGAGTTCCTTATATATTTTTGTTCATATATGTATGATTTGCAAATAGTTCCTTCCATTCAGTAGGTTGCCTTTTCATTTTGTTGATGGTTTCCTTTGCTGTGTGGACACTTTTTAGTTTGATGTAGTTCCACTTGTTCATTTTTCCTTTTGTTGAATTTGTGTGTGTGTGTGTGTGTGTGTGTAAGATCCAAGGAAATAATTGTCAAAACTAATGTCAAGGGGCTTATCATCTATGTGTTCTTCTTGGGGGTTTTATAGTTTTAGTCTTATGTTCAAATTTTTAAGCCATTTCAAGTTAATTTTTGTATATGATGTAAGACAATGGTCTGGTTTCATTCTTTTGCATGTGACTGTCCTCCGAGGTGTTTTGTTTTGTTTTGTTTTCACTTTGCTTTTTGTAGAGATTGTCATATTGATTGCAGAGTTTAGCAAAACAAAAAATCTGAAATAGCCAAAATAATTTTGAAAATGAAAACAGGGCTTGAAGACTTTATTTGATGACTTTAATAAGGCTATAATAATGAACAGAATGTGACAGGTATAAGGGTAGACAGGAATTAACCAAACATAAGTGCTAAAAATGTATTATTCTTGAAGGAACTCTGAGGGAAGAAACTATCTGAAGTTTCTGTGATGTTATTTGTTTTGTTATTATTGTTCATTAGATAAGAGTGCCAAAAGAATGGACCATATAAAAAATAATTTTGACTTTATCAAAATTTAAGTTTTCCTCTTTGAAAGAGATTCAAAAGAAAATGAAAATGCCCAGTACAAATTGGTAGAAAATGTACATACATGTGAAAAAGAACTAGTATCCAGTGTAGATAATAAATTCTTATAATTCAGTAATAAAAAAGATAATCAGCCCACTAAACATGGGCAGAAGATTGATACAGACATTTCATACAGAAGTTTTAAATATGACCACTACGTGAAAAGATGCTCAATAACAAGAAAGTGGTACATACAGTAAGTTCAGTAAATCACAATGCATACTACTATACAACCATAAGAATGTCTGAAGTTAAAAAGACTGGGAATAGTAAGTGTTTTCAAAGATACAGAGCAACTGAAAATCTTGTGCATTGCAGGTGGGGATGTAAAATGTTATTTTCACAAAAACTGGAAGTTTCTTACAAAGTTAAATATACCCCTACCATATGACACAGAAATTCTACTTCTCTTACTTACCAAAGGGAAATGAAAACATACTTTCACGAAAAGACTTGTGTGAGAATGTCCGTAATAGCTTTAGTTAGAGTAGTCAAAAACTAGAAAAAAATCCGTACATCCATCAGTGTGTGAATGGATATGGAACTATGGTACATTAAAACAATGAAGAGTTGTTCAGCATTCAAAAGGAAGAAACTACTAGTACACAAAATATAGAGAAGAGACTCAAGACACACAGAGTGAAAAAAGATTAAAAAGTACATACTGGGGGCGCCTGGGTGGCTCAGTCGTTAAGCATCTGTCTTCGGGTCAGGCCATAATCCCAGGGTCCTAGGATCGAGCAAGCCCCACATCTGGCTCCCTGCTCAGCGGGAAGCCTGTTTCTCCCTCTTCCACTCCCCCTGCTTGTTTTCCCTCTCTCACTGTGTCTCTCTCTGTCAAATAAATAAAATCTTAAAAAAAAAAAAAAGTACATACTGTATGATTGCATTTGAATGGAGTTACAGAACAGGCAAAACTAAACTATATTTCTTAAAGCAGATCAGTGGTTCCCTGAAGGCTGAAAAGGAGGAAAAGGAACTTTTTTGGGTGATGGAAACTTTCTATACTTTTATTGTGGTGGTGGTGGTGGTGGTATTTACACAGAAGTATAGTATTGTCAAAATTTCATTCTGCTGTAAACTTTTAACTGGGGTCTTTTATTGTATGTAAGAAAACAGTTTTACATTTTAAATTATAGGTGAGAAAAGGAAAAGAATTAAGTCTCCTGATTTATAATTTTAAAAAAATAGCTACCATTTATTAAGTACTTAGCACGTGCCAGGCCTTTGTCTAAGCATTTGAAATGCACTATCCCACCTAATCTTCACAACATCCCTAACAGGTAGACACTATGACTATTGTAGAGGTGAGGAAAGTCAGTGTTAGGGAGCAAACATAGCCAAACTTTTTTCTCGGGTTAAGCACTCAAGGATTATATAGTATTTTCTTAAAGTTTCTAGAAAGCTCAAGAATTTCCTCTCTCTACTTTTTAAATTGCTTTTTCTTGGCATTGAGATTTAGTCTAGTTCCCATGGAGTGAAACCCTGAAAATCAATACATCTGTTTAACAGTTTGCAATCTCTGGAATTCTCATTGAGTCTATCTTCTTATATTAAAACAAAACAAAACAAAACAAAACAAAACAAACCCAGGTCAAAATGATGACTTTAACTATGATTAAATGTAAAATGAAAACAACAAATGAGAAAGTAGTCTAAATTTTTAATGTAAGCTATATGTAAATGTCTATGCTATATGTATGCAGTTTCTTTCACAATTCTAGGTAATTTTCCCATATTTAATTTTTCTTTCCTAGGAATAAACTGAAAAAAATACTTTTATTATATTGATAATATCCTAAAACAATATTTAAAATAGACATTCAGAGGATGGGAAAGTTAACAAGATTGGCGTTAAAAATTGTATTTTGCTGAGTGCTGTGAAGTGTGTAAACCTGGCGATTCACAGACATGTACCCCTGGGGATAAAAATACATTATATGTTTATTAAAAAATTTAAAAAATTAAAAAATAAACAATAACAATAAAACAAAATAACCCCCCAAAATTGTATTTTGCCATTTTTATGGCAGCACTATTAGATTTTACAGACAATGGGTTATCAAAAAGTTTTTCTGAGGAATATTTGATCTTTCTTGGATCTATTTCATTTCTATATAGAAAAGAATCAAAATGTCACTTAGTACTGTTCTCAGTACTGAACCTACTGAAGGAACATACTGAAGTTTCCTGTCTCCCAGAAGTCTTATGTACCCTTTCACAATTAGTTATTATAATAAGCAGACATCAAGCATGTAAATGAAAATGAAATTTATTTGCTCTAGCTAAGAGCTACGAGCTAGCTAAGAGCTAAGAGCTAGAGCTCTGTAGCTCTACAAATACATAATATTTGTAAAATAATAGTGTGTCCCTTTTCAATAACTTACCTCACAAAGAAGTTCTCTGTGCAAAATCCAGAATGTCTCACTATAGGTAATGAATTTCAGAGAACAAAAATGTTATACTCATCTTGATTTTGTGTCTATGAGTTTTGGTTTTTTCCTGCAAAATTAAGCAAACTGTGCTCCTAGATACCTTACTTAGAGAAAAAAAAATATATATACACATACACACATACACACATGCATATGCACATAGATATGTGCACACATATACACACATATGTCCATATTTGTGTTTTGTATTTCTAGTAGTATTCTAAACAAAAATACAATACAAGCAGTGATGTAGGTTATCCCTTAAAGTTCACTATCATTATACCTAACAAGTGATATCACAAAGAATGCTGTATTTCTAAGAAATAAGAAAGCATTCCATATGGAGAGTTTTATAAAAATCCATGGTAAAATTATATTTTTCATAGTGTACAAAGAGTTTTCTACAAAGAACAATTTTGAAAAACTTTTTCCTTGCACTGCTTGACCGTGTAACCGGTCTTGTCTAATAGCTATAGCTCTATGTTCAGGCACATAAGCAAACACACACAGAACAAAACTAACGAATAAAGTCTACCTAAGATGCTGATATTTTCAGTCCTGGAAGAGCCGAGAGAAGAGAATTTTTGCTGACCTTTTGTATTTCAGACATCAAAGAGCAATTTCTTTGCCTTTCTTTTCTCTTAAACAAGGCTAACAACCCCAATTCAATATTCATCTGAACACCCAAAACCTCCAGTAGTCACAGGAAAATTGAATTCTACAAGTTTGAGACTCAAAGGGAGGAACAGAAGCATCACATGGTGCCAACTACCTCTGTGTGTGTGAACTTCAATAAATTCAACAAAACACTTTGAATGGGTAGTACGTGCCAGACATCGAGGTAGGGCGTGGGGAAAGAACAAGGACAACACTGTTTGTGCTTTCATGAAGTTACAGTCTACTGCCCAGAGTGCTGGGTTGTTCTATTGATTCACAAACTTACTTAGTAACATCTGTGATCCATGTGAACTTGTGTGAATAAAGTGATGAATATTAGGTGAGGTCTTCAAGAACGAATGGCCTGTCTCAGCGTCCAGCACGGTGATATGAGTGATGTGCAGTGATGGAGGATGGAGTGTGGCGTGAGAGAATGTAAAGGGGAACACAACCCCTCAATCCTCTTTAGAGAGCAGAATTCACAAAAGCTCCACCAGATTTGTAAATAGGATTGACAGACACTAGCAAATAACTGAGCTAGAAAACAATTCATGATAATGTGCCTCTACGAATCCTCTCAACCCAACATGGAAATGGTGGAGAGTAAAAAGTTCTCTGCCCAGTCTTATTAGTCTGTTTAACAAATTTCAAGATAAGCTGATGCTTCAATTATGAGGTTACACAGTTTAATTTACAGGCATAGAAATGGAAATCATGTTTCTTTGTTGTGTTCAATGCAGACTTGACAACTAAGTGGCTGTGGTTCTGACAAGTCACTTAAACTCTGTGCTTATGATACCCTAGATATTGAAAAGAGTAATATTTATCTTACCTGTTGTACAAAGTGTACATGGTGATAGATGGGGAAGGAGCAACACAGGTTCCACAGAAGAAAAATGGCACATAAGAACAAAGCACTCTAATGCCATCATTTGGCATTACAGAGGGAAAGCAATAATAAATGCCAGCACTTTTTAAAGGACCCTTCTGTTCATTAAGCTCTCAGTGACAATGGAGGAGGCTGTTTCAGGGCTACAACCAGGAGAGGTGGGAGTAAATTCCCTCCAAGCCCAGATTGGATTTTAACTTTCATTTGGAAAAATAAAAGGACTCTGAACTCCTTTAGATAGTCAGGAAAAAGCAACTGACATTCTTCCTCCTGAAATGTACTTACTGAGCATTTTAACCATAGGGAAGCTCATTAGTCCAACTCATTACTGCTGAACTCTGCATCAAACTAGTAATAAATGCACAATTGAGAGTGACTCCAGTGTTCCCTTACACATTCTTGTAAAAGAATAATGCTTCTAAGTTACTGCCTATGTTTTGTTAACTATTATAGGGTTAGCAGTGATTTGTATATGCCAAGAATGTGCAACACACATAGATGGTTCATATTTAGATGGTCAAATGTGAAATAGTAAGTTCCAAGAAAATACTTTAAGATCATATCAGACGCACTTGGAAGAAAGAGAGAAGGCAGCGTTAAGCAACTTCCACTGATAGCCTTGACACAGGTTCATGTGTATGCCACAAATGTAGCATTGGCGTTTCATAAAAATTGTTTGGTGAAATTCCAAAATTAATATTAAATAATAAGCTAAGTAAGCAAATTAAAGTTGCATATTAGTAAGTGACCTGCCATTGAGTTTGTGAAAATCAAACCAGCAGTGGATTTAATAATTAAAGGACACTTACCCAAGCCACCCAAGTGTATTACAGGTACTGTTGCTGGTGTTAATTTTGTGAATCTCACAAACAAGTTAGAATGAGAGGAGTTGGGGTGGGGGGGGTAAGATAGAGAATGAGAGAGAGAATGAGCATTAAGGAATTAACATAGATGAAATTAAGTGGCTTAAACATTCCCTCTTCACTCTTTTGTACTTGTTACACAATCTGACACACATATATTGAATTTTTAGGCTTCTAGTCAGCCAAAGTTCTCTCAACCACTTTATCAAGCTGCCCTCTCCAAAGCTCTGGAATAATACATTTACAAGTTAGAAAGGATATAAATCCACATGTCACCTTTCCCAGGGGATAAGTGCTTCATCACTGAAGACTTTGAGCCCCATGAGAGAAATTCTTGGTACCAGTTGAGGGAGACTAAGGGAAAGAAATCAGAGCAGATATCAAATGTCATGTAATTCATTGCATTTAAATAGAGAGTTGCACCTTCTGTGCGTGACTGGTATATGGAGTGCAAGTCAACTTTATGATCCATAAACATCTATAAATCTCATTTAACAATTAATATAACAGCACCTGGGGTGGTTTAGAGAGCATAAGGAGGTGTAAGACATAATCCTTTCCTTTAAATGTGACTGGGACAATCAAACAAACATGCACAAAATATTTTAAAACTCTAAGAAATATATAACAATTAATTACTGATTTATTACTGCATTTCTCTTTTGAGCTCACATGAGATTTTCTGTGATAGAATATTCTGCTTTTAATGTTTGTGCTTGTAAGACCTTTATAAACTATTTTTCTACTCTTTTAAAAATAGAAAACTTCTTGGTGATTATGGTACTAAGAAAAAAATTATGATTTTACTTAGTAGTGTTTGATAGTCTCTAGTAACATGATGATAACATGATGTAGATATAACATGATATAGCTAAATAAAAACACAAATCTTTTTCTCTAGTGAAAAATTACAGATTAAACACTTTGTATTATGAAATCACAAACAGAAACAACCGTGTCACTTTTTATTTAATAGCCTTGAAGGAAGATTGGTAAGTAAATAAATGTGCTAAGAACATAAAGAACTAGATCCTGAATTAATCTTTGTGGTTTACTAATATGAGCTCTTTGAGCTTGAGTTTCCCCATCTATAAAATTGGAGAGCATCATTGTAGTTAGGAGCAATTAAGATAATCTATGCTTAACTGCTTCACTTGTTTGATTTTATTCTAAGCATATGCTTAGTTCTTAGAAATGTATTTGTAACACGAAAAGTGGTTTTTGAAAAGAAATTTGTTTTGGCTATGAGAGTATTTTAATGTTAACTTTTGTTATATGGCAGATAAAATCACACCTCCTAGATATTTGAATTTGAATGGAAAAGTAAAGAAACATAAAGCTTTGAGCATTAAAAACCACCTTCAAAAGCCAGTGTTTAGTGGATATTACCACTTCATTCTTCTCCTAAAACTCTTGCTTTGTCATCCAGATTAGAAGGGATGAAGCATGAATGCATCCTAGGATGTCTGTATATTTTCTGTGGCCAATAATTATACAGTTTTGTTGCTGCTGCTGGTGTTGGCAGAGTATTTATGTATGCAAGTATACAAAAAGGAAAAATCTGTAAGGGATGGTGCTCCCGAAGTTAGAGTCCTCAGTTTCCTTTTCTGAATCCTGTGATGTTGGAGACTTGTGTGAGTGGGTCAAGGCTGGAGAGTCCTTTTGCAGATAACCACACATTCCATATCCCCAAAATGTACGACAATAAGTAGCTTCCTTCTCAAACATCTTCAAAAAACATTTTTTATATATGTAGCTCTTAGATAGTAACAATTTATTACTCCCTTCCCACTCCTTACCCATCTATTTTCTTTTATATTCAAAGTATGTGGAAGAGTGAACACAATTTGAATTTTTTTCTTGTGCTCCAAGAAACTGACATCAATCAAAACACAATGCAATTCTAATTAGACTCCAGTATGCTTCTAACATTTTATTAACCTTCAAAATCTCAATGTCACATTCTATTGAACATTTAAAATTGTATCAGACTATTTGAGGACTCCAAAGCCTATATACTCATTTCTTTTACCTAAAACATGGTGGCAGGTTTACCCATAAAGGTCTGCAGCCTCCAGGAAAATACTTTGGGAGAGATGGGGGAATTAGGAGAAACAATCTTTTGTTAAGTTGGAATTAGGTGACCAGAAGTCCCTGGAAATTCTCATGGATCCAAATCATGGGGATGCTCAAAGCATCTGGTCTGTCCCACATGGAAGTGAGTTGGAAGTGATCCCAGGACAAGGGCTCAAACAAGGACAGGGCTCACATGGGCTGTGGCCTGAATGAGACCACAATAATCCATGGGTCCAAGACACTAAAGAAGGGCTTAAAATTTTTTCAAGGAAGGTTTTCAAAGACATGGAGCAGGGTAGGTGTTCTACTTGTCATTATATGAGGGGGAAATTGCCTGATGGAAAGCCTACTCAAAATTCAGATGAGTCTATAACTGGAGGAAGAAAATCATAATCTCCCATGCAAACCTACATGGGGTAGAAAGAATCCTCTTTGTCTGTCTGCTTAGACAGACACACATGAGCAATAATATTCATATCAACATTGAGGCTTGGGAAGTGCAAGGTATGATTCCAGGCTGCATTTGGGGCTAGGGCATGGAGAGATCTTAATAACTTTGCATATAAAAAATAATTTTTTCTCTTGCCTTAAAAGTGCCTTACCATAATAAGAGAAAGTCAAGCAAAATGAGAAAATAACCAAAATATTTTAAAAACAAGTTGTAAATAATTCTATGCTAATGCAAAGAGCTAAAAATGTAGCTTTTCCTAAACATTAGGAAAATATACAACACAAACTAAAATGTGTGGGTATCTGTACTATATTCGTCATATGTGAGTATATGAAAAATCTCTCTCACAAAGTAGTTTAGTTTTTTTAGTCACAAAAAGCAATGCAGAGAATAAGAATTAAATAGAGACAGGAAGTCCAAGAAAAAGGAGTCCCTGAAAACTCTGCTCAGAAAAAAAATTTTTTTTTTTTTTTAAGTAAGAGAAGGGGAGGTTCCAGTCATACTTAGATCTCAAGGGACAGAATAAACTTTGCTAATGGTCAGACTTTAAGTATCTGCCAGGAACTCTTTGGGTTCTAACTTAGCATTCAAGTTTGACTTATACAGATTAGATTTGCTAGGTAAAATATAGGAATCATAGCTAAATTTGAATTTCAGATTTAAAAAATGATTTTTAAATATATAACTATACCTGGGGCGCCTGGGTGGCTCAGGGGTTAAACCTCTGCTTTCGGCTCAGGTCATGATCTCAGGGTTCTAGGATCAGGCCAGACATTGGGCTCTCTGCTCGGCAGGGAACCTGCTTCCCTCTCTCTCTGCCTGCCTCTGTCTACTTGTGATCTCTCTCTCTCTCAGTCAAATAAATTAATAAAATATTTAAAATATTTATATATAACTATATCCTGGACATGGGGAGGCTATGTGCTATGGTGAGTGCTATGAAATGTGTAAGCCTGATGATCTGCAGATCTGTACCCCTGGGGCAAATAGTGTATTATATGTTAATTAAAAAAATAAGTATATTCAAAAAATACATGAAGCATATACTAAAAAAACTTATTCATTACTTAATGAAATTCAAATTTACCTGGGTGTCCTGTATTTTATCTGCCAAATCTGACAACCATAATACAGGTATAAATTTTCTTCTTAGATACCTAAATTTAATTTTTGCCTGCTCAAATGTCTTGTTAGTCTCATTCATTCCCCATCTCCTCTGCCAGAGTCACTTTCATCTTATTCATCATCTCAGTGCTAATACAAGTGTATTGTGTATTATATTATTGAATGCCATTTAATGTGATAATTGAGTAGTAGCCTTCTGGCTGTGGTTGACTGGATATATGTGGTTCCTCTTCCTCAGGGAATAACTTCATGCCATAAAATATTCTGAGATGCAGGGATGAAACTAGACATTCCAATTATAATTATGGTGGATACAGTTTTAATCCATCTTTTCTTTTAATAAATTCACCATAGACCAAACACTATCCTGGGTAATGGAGATAGAAAATAGAAGAATAAGACAAGATTTTTTTTTTAATTTTTATTTTTTATAAACAAATTTTTATCCCCAGGGGTACATGTCTGTGAATCGCCAGGTTTACACACTTCACAGCACTAACCATAGCACATACCCTCCCCAATGTCCATTACCCCACCCACCTTTCCCGACCCCCTCCCCCCGAATGTTTATAGCAGCTATGTCTACAATAGCCAAACTATGGAAAGAGCCTAGATGTCCATCAACAGATGAATGGATAAAGAAGATGTGGTATATATACACAATGGAATACTAAGACAAGATTTTTATCCTTAAAGTTCTTACATTGCACTTGGGGAAAAGACGAATAAACAAAGTATTGGAAGATTAGAGGTTTGTACCAGCAGCAGCCAAGTGATAGAATTTCTGTGAAAGATCAAGGAAGGTGTCTGTTCTGAGATTGGGACAGGAGAAGGTGATTAGGAGAAGTTCACCTCTACACTTATACACAAAAAGGGGCTTTCTAAGGGAAGGAGTAGGATGAGCAAGGACAAGAGACTGTGACTTTAGAATGTTCTAAGGCTGGGATAGAGCCCTCTGCTCAGCAGGGAGCTCAGCAGGGAGCCTGCTTCCTCCCTCCCTCTCTCCCTGCCTCTCTGCCTGCTTCTGATCTCTGTCTGTCAAAAAAAAAAAAAAAAAAAAAAAAAAAAAAAAAAAAAAAAAAAAGAATGTTCTAAGGCATGAAAGTAGCTCAGTATTTCTAAATAAGATAAATAAGATGATAAATCCTGAAAGAATTTTATACAAATTTGTAAAGGTTTTGGCTTGTATTTTGTAGTTTGCAGGAGTTAATGTCTCTTAAGCAGGTGGTTACATTATTAGATATTCTATGTGATTCAAAGAGAGAACTCTAGTAGTAAAATCAGAAGGCTGTAGTTAGAAGGCAAACAAACGAGGGAGGGAGATGTAGGAACGTGTTATTCATAATGGGAGGCCGGGGGAAACTGGTGCATAAACTAATTAAGGGAGCATAAGCAGATTTCAGGAATGTGATAGATTGAGGAGATATTTAGTTGGCTGCATTAACAAAATTTACTGATCAGTTCATGGAGTAATAGGGAAAAACTAAGGTAACGATAAGAGCCTTAGATAATTCCACTGTTGGGGGGAGGGGTGTCAATGAATTAATTGACTAAGTCAATCAAGGGCCAGGAGTGTGATGAGACAAATGAGACTGTTGCCTGAGGCACAAAATTTAACTGAATTTAAGTTTGTCTCTGATGCTTGACTTCTATTATGAATAATCAGCATAATATTTCTATTTACTCAAACACTTCTTGCCCAAGTCCATTGACACTCTTTTTTTTTAAATTTTCCAGAATGGTAAAAATTAAAACATTTGACAGTACCAAGTGTTGGATGTATACATTATGACTATGTACCGCTTGTTAAGAGTATGACTTGGTTAATAATTTTTTCTCCTTTTTTTTTAAGATTTTATTTATTTATTTGAGAGAGAATGAGTGAGAGAGAGCATGAGAGAGAGAAGATCAGAGGGAGAAGCAGACTCCCCAAGGAGCTGGGAGCCCGATGCGGGACGAGATCCTGGAAGTCCGGGATCATGACCTGAGCTGAAGGCAGAGGCTCAACCAACTGAGCCACGCAGGCGCCCGGTGAATAATTTTTTAAAGTATTTTGGAAATATATAGTAAAGTTTCATATGCACAGATTCTGTGATCCAACAATTTTATTCCAAGGTACATACTCTGAAGAAATCAAATCACTTGCATACCAGGAGAAATGTAGAAAAAAGCTCAAAATAACAACAATCAGATATAATTTTTTAAAAACCTAGAAAAATATTATCAAATGATAAATTATAATACATTCATTGAAGTAAATATAGAGCAGTGAAAATGAATGAAAGATAGTTGCACAAATTATCAGAGATGAATTCTAAAAGTTTTTTAAAAAGGTGGTAATAAAAACATACATATTATATTGCTCCATTTACATAGAGTAAAAAAAAAGATAAAAATATAATAGTTATCTTGAGAAAGAAAGTGGAATACAATTAGAGTGAAATCCAGAACCATTCAATGTACAGGAAATGTTTTATTTAAATTCAATAATCCATTCATTAATGTTCATTTTACTTTTAAACTTCTCATATGTTATATGTATTGTTTTTATAGCTCTACTTTGTGTACCTATAATAATTGATGCCTCAGGGTGGCACCTGGATGGCTCAGTGGTTTAAAGCCTCTGCCTTCGGCTCAGGCCATGATCCCAGGGTTCTGGGATCAAGCCCTGTATCGGGCTCTCTGCTTAGCAGGGAGCTTGCTTCCTCCTCTCTCTCTCTGCCTACTTGTGATCTCTGTCTGTCCAATAAATAAATAAAATCCTTTTAAAAAAGTTTAAAAAAATTAATGACTCATTTGCCATGTTTTTAATGTCTTGAATAGACACAAAAAATTGGTACACATCATGATATTCTTTTGGATATTATCATGCCTGGTAATTATTATCACATATTCCAAATCCATTTGTTTCTGGCTTTCATTATGAATGACCAAACAACTCTGTTGGTGATCATTTATAAAAATACAGTTAACCCTGGACAACGTAGATTTGAACTCTGCAGGTCTACTTATACATGGATTTTTTAAAAAATAAATACAGTAAAGTAGAGTATTTTCTTTCTTTTTTTTTAAAGATTTTATTTATTTATTTGACAGATAGAGATCACAAGTAGGCAGAGAGGCAGGCAGAGAGTGGGGGGAAGCAGGCTCCCCACTGAGTGGAGAGCCCGATGCGGGGCTCGATTCTGGGATCCTGGGATCATGACCTGAGCCGAAGGCAGAGGCTTAACTGACTGAGCCACCCAGGTGCCCCACTTACAACTTTCTTAGTAACATTTTCTTTTCTCTACTTTACTGTAAGAATACAGCTTATACTACATATACAAAGTATGTGTTAATTGAATGGTTATATCATCAGTAGGGCTTCTGGCCAACAGTAGGCTGTTAGTTAAATTTTGAGGGAGTCAGAAGTTACACACAGATTTTTGACTGTTCAGGGGCTGGCACCCTTAATCCTGTTCAAGGGTTAACTGTATTGTGAATTGTCTCCTAGCTGTATCACTTTTGGAACTTAGATGTCTGTTTAGTACCTAGTGTTATCATTGGCTGGCTCTTTTGTTATTGCCCCAATGTGCACTAGTTATTACCTGGGCAAATGGTGATTTGAATTTTTGAGATCATAGAGTTATCCTTTTTCCCTACAAGCTGCCATATCTCCCTGGTAACATATTTGTTGGTATCTAACTGCAACCAATGGTATTTTGCTCAGCTTTTATGTTTTCTTCATCAAAATGTCTTTCTGCATGCTTGTCAATGATAGTCATGAAATTTCTTTCATTTTGGCTCATCTTGTTAAAACTATTGAGGTTGTCGGAACCTACAGAATATTTCCAATCCCTAAAAGATTTTTGCTTCAGAAATGCATGCAGTTTCTTACCATCAACCTAATAAATTTTAATCAAGTTGCCAATGTTCTTTCTCCAACTGGAGCCAGTTTAATGACAACTCAGTGCATTTCCTCATTGAACCTGACTATAGTTCAATACACATAATTTTTTAGACCAGTGAAAATTGTTACCTCTTCCAGATAATAATGGAAATATTCTTTTACCTAATAATCATTTTTGAAGGCAATCTAGACATGACCTCAGAAGAGAAAACCAGTAGTAAGGGATTTTGATAAAGTAGGTTGAGAGATTTCCTGCCATATAAGGTTGCCTCAGAGTGAGAAGGGTGGGGTCTTTCTGATTCATTTTTGCACTGCTCAGCAAAAGATACTCTAATCTTGGCACTTCTCAAGAAATGTCTCTGTAGAGGTAGTAGCTTTGGCCAGTAGATTCTGCTGAGCCCTTGAAACCTCAAGTTTCAATCTATAGTATACTCCCCACTCACTCCTGCTCTCCTGTTCTTCAACATGTAATTTCTATACTTCATTGTTGATAACTAGAAAACTGTATGTGATATTCATTAGTCTTTTTTGGATTTGTAGCAAATATGGATTAAAATAAGTGCCAGTTAAATTAAATCTAAGAACACACACACACACACACACACACACACACGACCATACTATCACCACCACAAACACTATTGCTAACAACAACAATCAGAAGTACTCAAATTGGTGTAAAAGGAAAAGAAAAAACCTAGAAAGTTAGGGCATTTCCAAAACTGTATAAATGTGATTAGATATTTGAGAATTAAGCTTCTCTTTCTTATTGTAGCTACCACCAGCAACACTAATTCTTATAATTACTTGAAACTTTTGAGAATAAGGAAATAAAAATATGATTTATTGTCATATGTGTTTTATAATCAATTTATAAATAAAGAATGTAATGCAGTCACATGCATCAAGTTTTGTATTATTTTGTTTTAAATTTGCCATACGCAGAATAAATGCTATTTGTTAAGGTTAACAAAGTGCACACAAAAGCTTTCTCAATCCAGGGTTTAACAGTGTAAACTCAGAGGTATTATCTAGTGGATTTACCTTACATCCTTGAGTTGAATGTGTTTGCAACTGGCTTTGATCAACACTCAACTTGAGGCAAATCCTCTCCTGCCTAATGAGTTTCAGGTCAATCTGAAGCAGGGTGTTGTGAAATCTACAAAGTTGTGACTAAATCTTGGCTCACAAAGATAAAAGGCCCATATTATTACCATTTTTCATTTTAATGCATAAGCTGCCCAAATCTAGTTGTATACTCATATTGTTAAATATTACTGTAACATAAAGGTCTACAGAATTTCTCAAAGCTAAATTATTCAAGAGGGAAAAAATACTACAAAGAACACTGGTTTGGAGCTTAAACAGACTTGGCTTCAAATTCTGTCTACAATTTGGTATTCATGTGATCTGCGTAAAGTACTTGAATTTTCTGTTTCCTAAGCCTTAAAACAAGGACAATATTATTTACACTAGTGCTTTGCCAATTTTTCAATGTACAGGATACAAAAACTGGAGGCAATATGTAGGGGTTTATATTGGACTTGTTAACAAAATTATAATTTCATTAGAATAATATAATAAAATTATTAGGTAAAATATTAATGTTAGTTGATATAACACTTCCAAATTGTTTCATAAGCAAATTGAAGTTGATTCATTAACATAAGGATTTTTGTTTTTATGAAGTCTCAATGTTGATTAAGTTTTCATGATCAACATAAAGATTTTTATAAATAGTTGAGAAAATGTAAAATTTCTTAGAGCCATTACAAAATGTACAATTAACTTATATTTAAAGAATTGAATAACTGATTTTAGTGAAGAATAGGATGTTAAATTTATTATAATGTAAATATATTTTTATTATAACTTTTTATATAAATAATTTCCAAGTAAGATAAGGCTTCTATTTGTAGAATTTTGTGTACTTTCTGAACGATTAATTACTCCAGTGCAAATTTAGGTGGCACTATTATTTCCAGTTATCTATTGCTATATAACAAGCCACTCTTAAATTTTATGGCTCAAAGCAAAAATATTTGTTTAGTTGTCTCACGAATCTCCAACTCGACCAAGGCTCAGCAACAATGGCTCACCTTTTTTCCAAGTAGTGTCACCTGGGATAGCTTGACTGGGATTAGAGGATCCATTTTCAAGAAGGACCATTCATATGACTGACAAGTTGGTGCTGGCTGCTGGATAGGAGCTCATCAATTTCCTGTCAGCCAGGGACCTTGAGTTAGTTCCATGTGAACTTTGTGATAGGGCTACTTGGCTTCCATAACAGGATGACTGCATTCCAGTGAGCTACCATTCCAAGGGATAGGAAGTGGAAGATGTTAGTCTTTTATTTCATGGGCTCAGGAACTGGGCATCACTTCTGTTTCATCCTGCTGATGAAGAGTCACAGAGCCATCCCAATACAAAAAGAGCAAGTATAGACCTTCATATCTTGAAGGGAGGGGTATGAAAGAATTTACATCTATCTTTAAGCCCTGCAGTATTTAAAGATAAAGATTTGAAGGTGAACACATTGCTGTGCAGATCACAAGACATTTCTCCTGCTCATTCCTTCACCGACCATGGCTCTTTTTTGGATTGTCCTCTGTGATCTTTTGAACCCTGAAACTTAAATCCCCTCTGCAGAGTCACCAGTTCCTAGTGGGTGATGGGCAGTAGTACGTTTTACATCTAAGCCTTGAAGTAGATGTCCACATAAGAGAGCATCTTCTCTACCATGCTCAGGACATTAAGAATAGCTAGGAAGTTGGTTTTGTTTTTTGTTTTTTTTTTTTCTCACTGCCTGTGAAGATTATGGATTGTCTGTGCTCTGCCTTCCATGGAGTATTTCCTATTGATGGAACCCAAGTCCACGGGTTTTGGCAAACCTACATCCTTTCAAGTTTGCTTAGCATAGGGTTGTCACAACATGTTGCTGTATGCCTGTAACCAGCTGGGACATGTCAGGTGCAAAATGTTCATTTACCTCCACAGGATTAGTCATGATTCATAAAAACTGTCTAGTAAATCAAAAAAGGTATGTGAATATAGGAGTTGAATATGTGGGCTCTGTATTCAGATATTCAGACCATCAGAATTCTAATTCAAGTTCTATCTTATTCTGGTTCTGTGACCTTATGAGTAAAACAGAGATTAAAACAGATTTTACTTAGGGTTGCTATAAGGAATAGACAAGGCGTACAAAGGATGTAGCACCATGCCTACCATATAGTACCAGTATAATAAATTTAAACTTATTAGTTTAATTATGATAGTAAAAATTATAAATCATAACACACATCTATCTGTTAGTCATATCCAAATCCATGCTTTTCAGTAATGCTTACTTTTATATTTTTCTTAAAATAATAATTTATGGTCTTTTATCCAATTTTAATCCCTTTATTTTTATCCATTTTGCTTTGCAGTTCATGTTCCCTAACTCTTTTCCTCTCATTTACATATGAGATGCTTGAAACATCTCCTGCTTCAGTGTTACCTGAGTTGTTTGATAATGTGCTATAAATCTCATATACTAAAATATTAATTTAATTAATATTTAATTTCATTAAGAAAAAAACTAGATCTGTACATGGAGGCTTCAAATGCATCATTGTCTTTTGTTTATAGGCTTGATGCCAGTTTTCAATCTATAAAACTCAAATTTTTTCAAAATCTAATTGTAAAAATGTTAGGAAACTCCATAGTAAGAGAATGTCATAATTAAAAATTTTACTTAATTCATTTTTAATTGTGTACATTAAGCTTGAATAAGGAAAATATTTTAATTCAAATAGCAGAGGAAATTAATAAAGATATGGTCCTCCCCTGTCTTTCTCCCATATTCTTCTGTTAAAACTGGTAACCAGCAGAGGACTGGCATAAAAGCACAATGTAGAGTAACATCAGCCTATTGGTGTGCTGGGTGTCATTGAGGAACACAGGGAAAGGAAGAAGGAAGCAGAGAGAAAAGAAGCACAGGCTCAGGAAACTGGAGCAGAGTAATGTCTTCAGGAGGACACTAAGGATGAGTCCAAACAGAGCCATAGTGCATCCAGTCCACTTGAGTCCAGGTAATGTTTAAAAACAAAGGGCATCAGTTTTGGTGGAAGCAGAATAGGTTGAGTATCTGCAGAGGTCAAAGTATCATTAGAGAGTCATAGAAATCCAGTCATTTGGGGAACTTAGCCAAGCAAGACAGTAGAGACAGAAGAAAAGTTTGGTCCCTGGAAATGGAGGTTAGCAGGAAAAGAGACTGATGTGGACTTGGGTCAGATGGCTGACGTGCTTGGCAATATTTCATGCTTATAATATCAGTACCTTGGAGGGTGTTATAAAGTTAACCCCAGTGTACCAAGGGTCTATGTCAGAAGCGAGTCTAAGAGAGACTCTGAAATTTGACCCGAGAGTCTAGAGAATGACTCAAGGGTTTATTATTGGGATACATTTCCTATTTGAAGAGCAGTAACAAATTGTGATTGGTGATTGTGCAAAGAGTCAGCTGCCTGCTGCTGTTATTTTTCACCCCATTTAGTCTCCCAGCTAAAAATCTTACCTTCTTAAAATGTAACAGGGAAACAGAGGATCTGACTCTTTTGGTAGAAAGAGGCCTATACTAACTCTAATAAATCTTCATTGAATAAAGGAAAGCTAATTTCCAGAAGGGAAATTTAGGCACCATTACAAAGGGGATTGGATGGAATGCAACTTAAATATGAAAAATCTACCACACTAAAACCTTTCATCGGGGCTTGATAATTAGGTGCTTAGTATTTGATGTTTCTTCTTGATTCTTCAATCTTTCAAGAGAGTTATCTACTTAAATACTCTTTTCAGAGAGAGATTTTGCTTTTATTGATCCAGAATTTTAGATTTTTCTTTTGTTAAAAAATATGTAATGTTTAAATCTTCTACTTCCTTACCTATTTTCCTTGTGTTTTCCTTTAATACCTGGAATATATGTATGAACATTCTCCAAGTTGATTAAGGATTTGTCGGGTTTTCCTTATGTATTTCAAAGTTACGTTGTATTTATCTTATATTAGTTTCAAAACTTCCTGTAGAATTCTGAAGACTTTCCTTCATTGTTTACTAATATCTAGTCTCATGGCTGATGATTTCTCATTTTTTAGAACAGGGTTGGTCAACTGCTCCTACAAAAAGTCAAGTAGTAAATGGGTTGTTAGGCTTTGTGAAGGGATAATCTCCCTTCCAACTACTCAACTCCTGCCTTTGTAGTGTGAAAGCAGCCATAGACAGTATGCAAATGAGTGGGTGTGCTTGTGTCCTAGTGCAACTTTATTTACAAAATCAGGCAGCCCACGAGGTTGTAGTTTGCTGACTCCTGTCTTTGGAAAATAAACTCTCCCATTCCTCCGAAGAATTTAGGTTTATAGTTGGTTTTTCTGTTGTTTTAATTCTTAGTTTAGCAGTAGGATAGTCTACATGAATATTTTCTTTTACCCCTTCTATTTTCTCAATTCTATTCTTTGTTATTCTATTAAAGAATAGTTGAAATTCTTGAAGCTAATTATTATATTGTATAACTTTTCTGTTTTATATTTTTTCTTTGGCAATCAGGAAAAATAACTCAGCCCTTTCTTACATCTCACTAATTTTATATTTAGCTGGGTCAATTTTATTATTTACTCCTTTACTGTGTTTGTTTGTTTAAACAATATTTTTTTTTTCACTATAACATTTTTAAAAATTCTGTCTTCTCCGTTTTTGTTTCTTTGGGTGGATTATCTATTTAATAAATTTACTATATTCCCAGTAGCATTCTAAGATCTTTATATTTATTATCATGTTCAGTCTTCACAATGACTCTATAAGAACAGTTGTTCCTGATATACCAAAGGGAAAATTGAAATCTATAAATTACAGGTTATCAAACTTGCACAAGTTTACATTGTTAACAAGTGGAAGATTTGGTATTCGATCCTATCATACAGTAATTCTATCGCCTTGCTGACCCATACCTGAGTCATCCTCTCACATTGTCAAACAATAGTTGGCCTCATTCCATCTACCATGAGTGGCCCAGTTCTTCTCTAATACTTGAATGACTTGATCTGGGATTCCAGGATTCTTCTGGAAAATTTTAATTATTTAAGATGTCTGTTCATTGCCGTATAGGATTAATTTCTCAGTTCTGATGAGTTTCACTGCCAATTGATATGATTCATATTACCAGAAATTATTCAGTATTCCATTTTGTGTCTGCCTTCCTTTTACTTATCTAGGGTTTCATTGTTGTTATGCTTGTTTTTAAATACTTTCTCTCTCTCCTTTTTTTTTTTTAATTTTTGTGAGAAGGTTTTTATTTAGAAAATTTAAACATCTTTTCTAGGATTCCTAGAAAACATTTATTTTCTTATTTTGATGAGATGTAGGATAAAAGGAGAAGTAAATGAATTTAAAAAGTCATCTTGAACCAAAAACTCCCCCTGAGCTTTACAATAATATAAAGTCTCAAAAGAGTTGCACTGGATTTTGGTTGAAACCAAATTATATATTTGGCCATTAATTATATATTTACCTAGGGCTATATGACACTGCCTCAAAAAATGTCTTTAAAGAAATATGTATGTGTGTGAGTAAACATGTGCACATGCTTATCTGGGGATCTAATTTTTTATGTTCTGTATTCTTAAGGGGAGTAATGTGATATTATCATGAAATGAATTTCTGATTTATTTTTTAAACAAACATAAAATGTTATTTTTCACTATATGTACAGTTAAGTCATTAAATGAATATTGGACATTCACTAGGTAAAATAGTTTCTACATGCTTGGTATATACCAATGAAAATAACAAAAAGAAACCAGAAACTATGTAGTTTACTTCTAGTTGGGAGATTCTATTAAAATAATAAAAAAAATTAGAAAAGAAGATTTCAAATATATAGCTTAAACAAAAACTAGGACCCAATTCTTTTAAAAAAATGTTAAAAGTAAAATATTACCTCATTGTCTAAAAAATCAATCCCAGATTAGCACTTTCCAAATTTACATAATCTTGATATCTTCTTGCATATGTGGAGTATAGGGATTTTTTGTAAATATTCTGGTAAGTAGAGTTAGAAAGGAAATTCAAATTAACAGCAATTTATTGACTATTTTCTGGTCAAGACAAATGCATTAAATCAGACAAGGATTATATAGACATAACAGTTATCAAGACCAGACTATAAGTGATTAGGACATAAATGTAATGTACAGATAAGAGTTCCTATAAGAATTCAGAAGTTATATAAAGTAGGACATTAAATATAATTATCACTACACTGAAACAAGTCTAATTTTTATTCAGTGATTCAATAGACAGTTCAGCATATTTCTTCTTCCTCAAGATCATGTTTGTTATGAACTTCAAAATATGGCATGGTGCATAGAGATATAAATGAAGATATTTTTAATTCATTAAGTGTATAATAAGCTAAATGTAAATAAAAATTTTAAAGACACTTTTAAAAATTGGCATTTATATCTCTGTTTACTTATCAAAAATTTTATGTATTTTCTTATTTTAAACATATGCATTATAGGGTACTTTATTGTACTTTGCAAAATATTATGTTTTGTTACAATAAATATACAATTATTTTATTTTAAAGCTTATAATGCTTGGGGCGTCTGGGTGGCTCAGTGGGTTAAAGCCTCTGCCTTTGGCTCAGGGCACGATTCCAGGGTCCTGGGATCGAGCCCAGCATCGGGCTCTCTACTCAGCAGTGAGTCTGCTTCCCCCTCTCTCTCTGCCTGCCTCTCTGCCTACTTGTGATCTCTCTCTCTGTCAAATAAATTAATAAAATCTTTAAAAAAAAGCTTATAATGCTTATATGATATCTCCTTGCATTGTCTATGATGATCTCTATAAATAGTATAGCATTCTCAATGAAAAGATTTTGAAATACATGTAGAGACGGTACAGTATATATGCATAGCATATGTTTTCATAACCTATCTTATTAGTACCATTTTTATGCCATTCTATGTTAGCAAAGCATAAAGATAGTCTTATGTTGAACTTCTAAAGCCCATACTACTGTCCCTTAGATATCAAGAGAATAAATGTGAAAATAAATGTGACTCAGGTGAGAGTGTCACTTTTACAGATTGTGCTACTGTGAGACTATTTTCTGAGTCTTTCCCACTAATGCTCATAATACATGAGGGTGATGCTGGGTAGCTAACAGGAAAATTACTAATTCAAGTATGAGTAATACCTTTCTTGAACTATCTCTCTTACGATATAAGAGTATTTCTATGGGAACAATATGTAGTTAAATGTCTTTTCCTTGAGTGTCCTAGGTTTTTAACCTGACATAACAAAGATAAAGATCCTATAGGGCAATATACCCAAGATCAATTGTTATTTTTGATTAAGGATTTGATGCAAAAAGGGAGTCAAAATGGAGATGAATGTAAGAGTCTGAGTCTTGAGTACACAAAGGAGTACTCAATATTTCATTTCCTATTCATCGGTTTTCTAGTTAAAGCAAGAAAGGCAACTAGGAAAAGGTAATGCCTGATCTGACAGTAAAGGAGAATCTAGCATTAATGGGGTTTAGGAAAGAAACCAAAGTCCGAATTTTCCTTGTTTCTGGCTCTTCCTCCACTGAACTGTAAGCTCCCTAAAGCAAGGGGAAAATGGAAATAAACCTTGGCTTCATCTCTAGTATGATATTCAATGATATATGATCTCTACCAATTGTTTTCTCACATTTATATATATATACATATATATATGCGCATATATATATATGCAGGTGCAATCAGTGTTTTTATTGTGGTAAAATATGCATAGCATGATATTAATAATTGTAACCATTTGTCAGTAGCATTAAAGACATTCATGATGTTGTGTACCTGTCATTAACTATACCCAAAACCTTTTTAAATAATCCCCACCATAAACTCTGTACCAGTTAAACAGTATCTCTTCTGCCTCCTACCTTTATCCCTTCCCCATCTTTAGCCTCTGATAACTTCTATTCTGCTTTCTGTCTCTGTGAATTTCCCTATTCTAGATACCTCATATATATGAAATCATATAATCTTTATCCTGTCTGACTTATTTCATATAATGTTTTTAAAGGTCCTTCATGTTATAGCATATATTAAAATTTCATTATTTTTAATGACTCATTAGTAGTCCATGTGTATATATACCACATTTTGTTTATCTATTGACAGACATTCAGGTTGCTTCAGTCTTTCAGCTTGATTGAATAACATTACTACAATGGGTGTAGAAATATCTGTTCTCTGCTTTCAGCTCTTTTGGATGTATACCTACTAGTGAAATTATATGCTACAATTTTTTTGAATATATTAGCTCTAGTAGTTTTCTTCTGGATTCTTTGGGGTATTCTATGCATTAGGGTCATAACATCTGTGACTAGGGGTTTTACCTTGCAAATCTGAATGCATTTCTTTTTTCTTTTTTGTTATCTTTATTTTTCTTAAAGATCTGGTTTGAACTGGTACTATGATGAAACAGTGGTGAAAATGACCATTCTTGTCTTATTCCTACTCTTAAGGGGAAATACCATTGACTATTAATATTTGCTGTGGGTTTTTGATAAATACCTTTTATTATGTTGAGGAATTTTTTCTCTTTCTACTTTTCTTAAAGTTTTTATTATGAAAGGCTATTGGATTTTGTCAAATGCCTCTTCTAATCGAGATAGTCATGTTTATCCCGCCTTGTTCTATTTATTTGATGTATTATATGAATTTATTTTCTTACATTGAACTACTCTTGCATTCTTGGTATAAATCTCACTTGATCATACTGAAAAACACTTTTTAAAAGAAATTTATTTTAAATCCAGTATAGTTAACATACAGTGTTATATTACTTTCAGGTGTAAAATATAGTGATTCAGCCATTCTGTGCTTCACTCATTGACATCAAGATAAATGTACTCTTAATCCCCTTCACCTGTTTTATCCATCTCCCCACCCATAGCCCTCTGGTAACCATCCATTTGTTCTCTATAGTTGAGAGTCTGTTTTCTGCTTTGGCTTTTGTTGTTGTTTGCTTGCTTCATTTCTTAAACTCCACAAATAAATGAAATAATATGGCATTTGCCTTTCTCTGACTCACTTATTTCACTTAGCATTATTCTCTCTGGCTCCATCCATGTTGTTGCAAATGGAAAGATTTCATTCTTCTTTATGACTGCATAATATTTCTGTGTGTGTGTCTGTGTCTGTGTCTACATACCAATTCTTCTTTATCCATTCATCTATTGGTGGGCACTTGGACTGCTCCCATATTTTGGCTATTATAAATAATGTTGCCTTAAACATAGGGTTCCATATATCTTTTTTAATTAGTGTTCTCATAATTTTTGGGTAAATACCCAGTAATGGGATTACTGGATCATACAGTAGTTCTGTTTCTAATTTTGGGGGGGAACATCCATTCAGTTTTCCCACAGTGTATTCCCACCAACAGTGCACAAGTGTTCATTTTTCTCCACATCCTCACCAACACTTTTTGTTTCTTGTGTTTTCTTATATTTTAGTCATTCTGACAGGTATCTGACTTGGTATCTCCTTGTGATTTGCATTTTGCTGATGATCAGTGATGTTAAGCATCTTTTAGTGTGTCTTTTGGAATTTCTATGTGTTCTTTGGTGAAATGTCTGTTCATGTGTCTGCTTTTTTGGCTGTTGAGTTATATAAGATCTTTACATACTTTGGATACTAACCCTTTATTGGATATGTCATTAGCAAATATCTTCTTGCATTTAGTAGGTTGTCTTTTAGTTTTATTGATTTTTCCTTTGCTGTGCAGAGATTTTGATTTTGATGTAGTCTCAATAGTTAATTTTTGTTTCCATTGCCTCAGGAGATGAATCTAGAAAGATGTTGCTACAAACAATGTCAGAGAAATTAGTGCCTGTACTCTCTTCTAAGATTTTTATGGTTTTAGGTCTCACATTTAGATCCTTAATCCATTCTGAGTTTATTTTTGTGTATGGTATAATAAAGTGATCCAATTTCATCCTTCTGCATGTAGCTATCCAATTTTCCCAACACCATTTGTTGAAGACTCTGGCTTTTCCCCATTGCATATTCTTGCCTATTGGTCAACAATTAATTGACCAAATAATTGTGGGTTTATTCCTGGGCTTTCTATTCTCTTCCATTGATCTGTGTGTCTGTTTTTATGCTAGTACAATACTGTTTTGATCAGTACAGATTTATACTATAACTTGAAATCTGGGATTGTAATGTGGTATTACAATTACATTACATTACATTACAGTTTTTTTTTCTTTTTCAAGATTCTTTTGGCTATTTGAAGTCATTTGTAGTTTCATACAAATTTTAGGATGATTTGTTCTAGTTCTGGGAAAAATGCTATTGATACTTTGATGCAAATTGCATTAAATCTGTAGATTGCTTTGGGTAGTAAGGACATTTAACAATATTTGTTCTCCTAATTCATGAACATGGAATATCTTCCCATTTGCTTGTGTCATCTTCAATCTTTTTCATCAATATTTTATAATTTTCAGAGTATAGTTCTTTCACTCACTAGGTGAAGCTTGTTCCTAATATTTTATTATTTCTATGCAGTTATATGTGGGATTGTTTTCTTAATTTCTCTTTTTGCTTCTTCATTATTAATGCAACATATTTCTATACATTGACTTTGTATCCTGTGACCTTACTGAAATAATTTATCATTTCTAGTCATTTTATACTATACTATATATATACTATATATAATGCCATCTGCAAATAGTGAAATTTTACTTCCTCCTTACTGATTTGGATGCTTTTCATTCATTTTCATTGTCTGATTATTGTGCTAAGACTTCTAGTACTATGTTGAATAAAAGTGGTGAGAATGGAAATTCTTGTTTTGTTCCTGACTTTAGGGGAAAATCTCTCATTTTTCACCATTGAGTATGATGTTTGCTGTGGGCTTTTCTTATAAGGTCTTTATTATATTGAGGTGTATTCCCTCTATGCCTATTTTGTTGAGGATTTTATCATGAATGAATGTTGTACTCTATCAGAAGCTTTTTCTGTATCTATTAAAATGATCATATAGTTCTTATGCTTTCACTTATTAATGTGAAGTATCATGTTGATTGATTTGCAAATTAAGCTACACATGCATCACAGGAACGAATCCCACTTGATCTTTGTGAATGATTTTGTTAATATATTGTTGGATTCAGTTTGATAATATTCTGTTGAGGAATGCTGCATCTTTATTCATCAGAGATACTGGACTGTAGTTCTCTTTTTTGTAATGTTTTGGTTTTGGTATCAGGGTAATGCTGGCCTCATAGAATGAATTCAGAACATTCCTTCCTCTTCTATTTTTGGAATAGTTAGAGAAGAATAGGTATTTCTACTTTAAATGTTTGCTAGAATTCACTTGTGACGCCACCTCATCCTGGACTTTGGTTTGCTGGAAGACTTTTGATTACTGATTGAATTTCATTGCTGGTAATCAGCCCGCTCAAAATTTCTATTTCACCCTGCTTCAGTTTCGGTAAATTATATGTTCCTAGGTGTTTCAATTTGTAGTCATATCTTCTTTTAGGTTTTTCAATTTGTAGGCATATCTTCTTTTAGGTTTTTCAATTTGTAGGCATATAATTTGTTATAATATTACCTTATAATCCTTTGTATATCTGTGATGTCAGTTGTTATCCCTTTTTCCTTTCTGATTTTGTTTGAGTCCTCTCTCTCTCTCTCTCTCTTCACTTTAGGAGTGTGGTTAAAAGGTAATCAGTTGTGTTGATCTTTTCATAGAACCAACTCCTGGTTTCATTGATCTTCTCCACTATGTTTTGTTGTTGCTGTTGTTCCTAATTCATTTATTTCTGCTCTAATCTTTATTATTTCCTTCCTTTTACTGGTTTGTGCATTTGTTTGTTGTTCTTTTTCTATCTTCTTTAGGTTTAAGGTTAGGTTGTTTATTTGAGATTTCTCTTACTTCTTGAGGCAGGCCTGCAGGGCTATAAAAGTCCCTCTTAGAACTACTTTAGCTGCAGCCAAAAGAATTTGAACCATTGTGTTTTTATTTGCATTTGTCTCCTGTATTTTTTTGTCCACTCATTGATTTCTTGGTTGACCCATTTATTTTTTAGTAATATGTTATTTAACTTCCATGTATTTGTGTTCTCTCCAGATTTTTTCTTGTGGTTGATTCCTAATATCATAGTGGTATGGTCAGAAAAGATGCATGATATGACTTCAACTTTCTCGAATTTGTTGAGGCTTGTTTTGTGGCCTAATATGTGATCTGTTCTGAAGAGTGTTCCACGTATACTTAAAAAGACTGTATTCTGCTGTTTTAGGATGGGATGTTCTGAATATATCAGATCTATCTAGTCCAATGTGTCATTCAAAGCCACTCTGTAGACTTTTTGTTTGTATGATCTATCCATTGATGAAAGTGGGGTGTTAAAGTCCCCTACTATTATCATATTGCTATCAATTACTCCTTTTATGTTTGTTATTAACTACTTTATATATTTTGAGTATTCCCATGTTGGGTCATATATTCATAACTATTATATCCTCTTATTAGATTGTTGCCTTTATGATTATAGAGTGTCCTTTGCTGTTTTTTGTATACTACTCATTTTAAAGTCTGTTCTGTCCAATGTAAGTATTGCTACTCTGGCTTTCTTTTTACGTCCATTTGCTTAATAAGTGTTCTTCCATTCCTTCACTTTCAATTTACAGGTGACTTTAGGTCTGAAATGAGTCTTTTGTAAGCTGTGTACACATAGATATTGCTTTTTATCCATTCCATCACATCACCCTACATCTTCTCATTGGAGCATTTAGGCCATTTATGTTCAAAAAATTATTTTTTTTTAAGATTTCATTTATTTGAGAGAAATAGAGACAGAGAAAGTGAGAAAGAACATAAGTGGGTGGGGAGGGGGAGAAGCAGGCTCCCCCCTGAGCAGGGATCTGGATGCGGGACTCGATCCCAGGACCCTGAGATTGTGACCTGAGCTGAAGGCAGAGGCTTAACCAACTGCGCCACCCAGGCATCCCCAAAGTAATTATTAATAGGTATGTACTTATGGCCATTTTCTACTAATTTTATGGTTGTGTCTTAGTTCTATGTTCCTTTCTTCTCTTGCTTTCTTCTCTCATGATTAGTTGTCTTTTATTAATGATACACTTGGATTCCTTTCTCATTATTTACATATCTAATACTGGTGTTTGATTTATGGTTACCATTTGGTTTGTAGGTAACATATGTAACATCTTCTTTATATACCAGTCTATATTAAGTTGATGGTTGCTTATATTTGAATCCATTCTTTACTTATCCCCTTACCTATATTGTAGGTATATGATGTTTTACCTTACATTCTTTTATTTTTTGAGTCTTTGTCTGATACTTATAGATATATTTCTACTGCTTTTGTGCTTCCTACTTTTCTCACTCCTACTTGTGACCTGTTCTTTCCATTCTTAGAGTCTCTTTTAACATTTCTTGTAGGGCTGGTTTAGTGCTCATGATTTCCTTTAACTTTTGATTGTCTAGGAAACTCTTTATCTCTCCTTCTAGGCTGAATTAAAGCCTTGATAGGTAGAGTATTCTTGGTTTCAATTTTTTTCCTTTCAGTACTTTCAATGTATCATACCATTCCCTTCTGTCCTATAAATTTCTTTTTTTCTTTTAAGAATTTATTTATTTGACAGACAGAGATCGCAAGTAGGCAGAGAGGCAGGCAGAGAAAGAGGGAGGCAGAGAGAGAGGGAGGCAGGCTGCCTGCTGAGCAGAGAGCCCTATGTGATGCTTGATCCCAGGACACCAGGATCATGACTTGAGCTGAAGGCAGAGGTTTTAACCCACTGAGCCATCCAGGTGCCCCTGTCCTGTAAATTTCTGATGAAAAATCAGCTCTTACCCTTATGGGGTTTCCTTTGTATATAACTGTTTTCCTTTCTTGGGCTGTTTTTTAAATTTTTTCTTTATCACTATTTTTGCTATTTTAATTACTATCTTCTCTTTTTTAAAAATTATTTTTATTAACATATAATGTATTATTTGCCCCAGGGGTACAGGTCTGTGAATTATCAGGTTTACACATTTCACAGCACTCACCATAGCCCATACCCTCCCCAGTGTCCATAATCCAACCACCATATCCCTACCCACCCACCCCCTGAGCAACCCTTAGTTTGTTTTGTGAGATTAAGAGTCTCTTATGCTTTGTCTCCCTCCCAATCCCATCTTGTTTCATTTTTTCCTTCCCTACCCCCACAACCTCCTGCCCTGCCTCTCAAATTCCTCATATCAGGAAGATCATATGATAATTGTTTCTCTCTGATTGACTTATTTTGCTAAGCATAATATCCTCTAGTCCCATCCATATCATTGCAAATGGCAAGATTTAATTTCTTTTGATGGCTGCATAGTATTCCATTGTATATATAAACCACATCCTCGTTATCCATTCTTCTGTTGATGGACCTCTAGTTTATTTCCATAGTTTGGCTATTGTGGACATTGCTACTATAAACATTCAGGTGCATGTGCCCCTTCAGATCACTACATTTGTATCTGTAGGGTAAATATCCAGTAGTACGATTGCTAGGTCATAGGGTAGCTCTATTTTCAACTTTTTGAGGAACCTCCATACTGTTTTCCAGAGTGGCTGCACCAGCTTGCATTACCACAGAGTGTAAGAGGATTCCTGTTTCTCTGCATCCTTGCCAACATCTGCCATTTCCTGACTTGTTAATTTTAGCCATTCTGAATGGTGTGAGGTGGTATCTCACTGTAGTTTTGATTTGTATTTCCCTGATGCCTAGTGATGTGGAGCATTTTTTCATGTGTCTGTTGGCCATGTGGTGTCTTCTTTGCAGAAATGTCTGTTCATGTCCTCTGCCCATTTCTTGATTAGATTATTTGTTCTTTGGGTGTTGAGTTTGATAAGTTCTTTATAGATTTTGTATACTAGCCCTTTATCTGATATGACATTTGGGAATATCTTCTCCCATTCTGTCAGTTGACTTTTGGTTTTGTTGACTGTTTCCTTTGCTGTGCAAAAGCTTTTTATCTTGATGAAGTCCCAATAGTTCATTTTTGCCCTTGCTTCCCTTGCCTTTGGCGATGTTTCTAGGAAGAAGTTGCTGCGGCTGAGGTCGAAGAGGTTGCTGCCTGTGTTCTCCTCAAGGATTCTGATGGATTCCTAGCTCATGTTGAGGTCTTTCAGCCATTTTGAGTCTACTTTTTGTGGGTGGTGTAAGGAAATGGTACTGTTTCATTCTTCTGCATGTGGCTGTCCAATTTTCCCAACACCATTTGTTGAAGAGACTGTCTTTTTTCCATTGGATGTTCTTTCCTGCTTTGTTGAAGATTACTTGACCATAGAGTTGAGGGTCTATTTCTGGGCTCCTTATTCTGTTCCATTGATCTATGTGTCTGTTTTTGTGCTAGTACCATACTGTCTTGATGATTACAGCTTTGTAATAGAGCTTGAAGTCTGGAATTTTGATGCCACCAACTTTGGCTTTCTTTTTCAACATTCCTCCTGCTATTCAGGGTCTTTTCTGGTTCCACATAAATTTTAGGATTATTTGTTCCATTTCTTTGAAAAAAATGGGTGGGATTTTGATAGGGATTGCATTAAATGTGTAGATTGCTTTAGGTAGCATAGACATTTTCACAATATTTGTTCTTCCAATCCAGGAGCATGGAACATTTTTCCATTTCTTTGTGTCTTCCTCCATTTCTTTCACGAGTACTTTATAGTTTTCTGAGTATAGATTTTTAGCCTCTTTGGTTAGGTTTATTCCCAGGTATCTTATAGTTTTGGGTGCAATTGTAAATGGGATGGACTCCTTAGTATCTCTTTCTTCTCTCTTGCTGGTGGTGTATAGAAATGCAACTGATTCCTGAGCATTGATTTTATATCCTGACACTTTACTGAATTCCTGTATGAGTCTAGCAGTTTTGGTGTGGAGTCTTTTGGGTTTTCCACATGAGGTACCATATCATCTTCAAAGAGTGATAGAGTGATAATGTAACCTCTTTTTTGCTGATTCAGATGGCTTTTATTTCTTTTTGTTGTCTGATTGCAGAGGCAAGGACTTCTAGTATTATGCGGAATAGCAGTGGTGATAGTGGACATCCCTGCCATGTTCCTGCCCTTAAGGGAAAAGCTCTCAGTTTTTCCCCCATTGAGAATGATATTCACTATGTGTTTTTCATAGATGGCTTTGATTGTATTGAGGTAGGTACCCTCTATTCCTACACTTTGAAGAGCTTTGATCAAGAAAGGATGCTGTACTTTGTCAAATGCTTTTTTTGCATCTATTGAGAGTATCATATGGTTCTTGTTCTTTCTTTTATTAATGTATTGTATCACATTGATTGTTTTGCAGATGTTTAACCAACCTTGCAGTCCAGGAATAAATCCCACTTGGTCATGGTGAATAATACTTTCAATGTACTGTTGGATCCTATTGGCTAGTATTTTGGTGAGAATTTTCACATCTGGGTTCACCAAGGATATTGGTCTGTAATTCTCCTTTTTGATGGGGTCTTTGTCAGGTTTTGAGATCAAGGTAATGCTGGCCTCATAAAATGAGTTTGGAAGTTTTCCTTCCATTTCTATTTTTTGGAACAGTTTCAGGGGAATAGGAACTAATTCTTCCTTAAAATTTTGGTAGAATTCCCTTGAGAAGCTGTCTGGCACTGGGCTCTTGTTCGTTGGGAGATTTTTGATGACTGCTTCAACCTCCTTACTGGTTATGGGTTTGTTCGGCTTTTCTGTTTCTTTCTGGTTCAGTTTTGGTATTTATATGTCTCTAGGAATGCATTCGTCTCTTCCAGATTGTCAAATTTGCTGGCATATAATTGCTTATAATATGTTCTTATAATTGTATTTCTTTGGTACTGGTTATGATCTCTCCTCTTTCATTCATGATTTTATTAATTTGGGTCCTTTTTATTTTCTTTTTGATAAGCCTGACCAGGGGCTTATCAATCTTATTAATTCTTTTGAAGAATGAGCTCCTAGTTTTGTTGATTTGTTCTATAAATCTTTCGGTTTCTGTTTCATTGATTTCTGCTCTGATCTTTATTATTTCTCTTCTCCTACTGGGTTTAGGCTTTCTTTGTTGTTCTTTCTCCAGCTCCTTTTGGTGTAGGGTTAGGTTGTGTACTTGAGACCTTTCTTGTTTCTTGAGAAAGGCTTGTATGGCTATATACTTTCCTCTCAGGACCACCTTTGCTCTTCCCAAAGATTTAGAACCGTTGTGTTTTCATTTTCATTTGTTTCCATGAATTTTTTGAATTCTTTTTTAATTTCCTGGTTGACCCATTCATTCTTTAGTAGGATGCTCTTTAGCCTCCATGGATTTGAGTTCTTTCCAACTTTCTTCTGGTGGTTGATTTCTAGCTTCAGAGTGTTGTGGTGTGAAAATATTCAGGGAATGATCACAATCTTTTGGTACCAGTTGAGACCTGATTTGTGACCTAGGATGTGATCTATTCTGGAGAATGTCCCATGTGAACCGAGAAGAATGTGTATTCTGTTGCTTTGGGATGGAATGTTCTGAATATATCTGTGATGTCCATCTGGTCCAGTGTGTCATTTAAGGCCTTTATTTCTTTGTTAATATTTTGCTTAGATAATCTGTCCATTTCAGTGAGAAGGGTGTTAAACTCCCCTACTATTATTGTATTATTGTTAGTGTGTTTCTTTGATTTTGTTATTAATTGTCTTATATAGATGGCTGCTCCCATGTTAGGGGCATAGATATTTAAAATTGTTAGATCTTCTTATTGGAGAGACCCTTTAAATATGATATAGTGTCCTTCCACATCTCTTATTATAGTCTTTGGCTTAAAATCTAATTGATCTGATATAAGGATTGCCACCCCAGCTTTCTTTTGATGTCCATTAGCATAGTAAATTGTTTTCTACCCCCTCACTTTCAATCTGGAGATGTCTTTGGATCTAAAATGAGTTTCTTGTAGACAGCATATTGATGGGTCTTTTTTTTTTTTTTAATCCAATATTATACCCTGTGTCTTTTGGCTGGGGCATTTAGCCCATTTACATTCAGGGTAACTATTGAAACACATGAATTCTGTGTTATTGTATTGCCTGTAAGGTGACTGTTACTGTATATTGTCTCTGTTCCTTTCTGGTTTATGTTACTTTTAGGCACTCTCTTTCCTTAAAGGACTCCTTTTAGTATTTCCTGTAGGGCTGGTTTGGTGTTTGCAAATTCTTTTAATTTTTGTTTGTCCTGAAGCTTTTTATCTCTCCTTCTATTTTCAATGATAGCCTAGCTGGATATAGTATTCTTGGCTGTATATTTTTCTAGTTTAGTGCTCTAAATACATCATGCCAGTCCTTTCTGGCCTGCCAGGTCTCTGTGGATAAGTCTGCTGTTAATCTAATATTTCTACCTCTGTATGTTATAGACCTCTTGTCCCAAGCTTTCAGGATTTTCTTTTTGTCACTGTGACTTGGAAGTTTTACTATTAGATGATGGGTTGTGAACCTATTTTTATTGATTTTGAAGGGGGTTCTCTGTGCCTCCTGGATTTTGTTGCTTGTTCCTTTTACTATATTAGGGAAATTCTCTATAATAATTTGCTCTAATATACCTTCTGCCTCCTCTCTCTTTCTTCTTCTTCTGGGATCCCAATTATTCTAATATTGTTTCATCTTATGGTATCACTTATCTCTCAAATTCTCCCCTCCTGGTCCAGTAGATGTTTGTCTCTCTTTTGCTCAGCTTCTTTTTTTTTTTTTTTTTAAAGATTTTATTTATTTATTTGACAGAGAGAGAAATCGCAAGTAGGCAGAGAGACAGAGTGGGGGGCGGGAAGCAGGCTCCCTGCTGAGCAGAGAGACTGATGTGGGCTCAATCCCAGGACCCTGGGGTCATGACCTGAGCTTAAGGCAGAGGCTTAACCCACTACTGCTCAGCTTCTTTATTCTCCATTACTTGGTCTTCTATATCACTAATTCTCTCTTCTAGCTCATTTATCCTCGCAGTAAGAGTCTCCATTTTTATTGCACCTCATTAATAGCTTTTTAAAAAAATGTCAATTTTAATTTCAACTTAGATTTTAGTTCTTTTATTTCTTCAGAAAGGGATTTTATTTTTCCAGAAAGGGATTCTCCAATATCTTCCATGCCTTTTCTTGATGCCAGCTAGCTCTTTAATAATCGACATTCTGAACTCTAGGTCTGACATTTTACCAATGTCCATATTGATTAGGTCCCTATATATGATACTGCCTCTTGCGGTGAGTTTTTCCACCTTGTCATTTTATCCAGATAAGAATACATGAATGGGAAAGTAAAATACTAAAAAGGTGGCAAAGACCCCAGAAAGATATACGCTAACCAAATCAGAAGAGACCCAAAACTGGGGGGAGAAGAAAAGGGAAAAAATTTAGGGGGAAAAAAAAAAAAAAAAAAAAAAAAATATATATATATATATATATATATATATATATATATTAGACTGGTGAACAGAACAGAGCCACCCACCTGATTTGGGGTGTATACTGGTCTCTTAGAAGAAACTACCTCCCAAAATTTTAAAGATAGACTTATATATATATATATATATATATATATATATATACATGAAAATAAGGGTAAACATGATGAAGGGATGGAATATGACTGTAAAGATGAAAATTTAAAAAGATTCTAAAAAAAGAATTGATATGGTAATGTGTTTGGAAAAAGAAAAAAAGGAGAGAATGTGATCAGGCTGGAGCTTGATTTAGGGTATATTTTGATCTATTAAAAGGAATTATATCCCAAAATTTAAAAAAAAAAATCTACATGTATACAAAAAATAAGGTTAAATACAATGAAGGGATAAAATATGACCATGACAATGAAAATTTAAAAAGTTTTTTTTGGGGGGGGAAAGGTATCAATAAGATAAAATAGTTAAAAATGTTAAAAGAGGAAAGAGGAAAAGTTAAAAAAAATAAGAAAATAAAATTAAAAAAATTTAACTTTGTAAGATAAAGCATTATGCAAAAAAAAAGCCATGAATTCCATATGTTGCTCTCCCATAGCTCTGGAGTTTCACAGTTCTCGTTGATTGGTAAACTTGGTCTTGGCTGGATGTTCTTGCTGATCTGGGGGAGGGACCCGTTGCAGTGATTTTTCAAATCTCTTTGCCTGAAGCAGAATTGTACCACCCTTGCCAGGGGCCAGGCTAAGTATTCTACTGGGGTTTGCTCTCGTGAGCTTTTGTTTTCTGAAAGCTTTCTGTATAGCTTTGGAGGATGGGAATGAAAATAGCAGCCTCCCAATCTCTGGCTGGGAGGAGCTGAGAGTCCAAGGCCCCACTCCTCAGTGCACCTTCAGAGCAAAACAATCAATCCCTCCTGTTTCCCTGTTCTCCAGCTGCACTCTGTGCTCACCTGTTCTGTGACCGTGTGTTTCTATCTCTGGTGCACAGCCCTGTTTGGAGTCTCCAAACCCACCAAATTCCTGCCATGTGCTCCTGCACTGCTCCTCCTGGAAAAGTGAGGAGGGGATCTCTCTATATCTGCCATTTGTGGGGTCCCCACTTGAAAAGCAGTGGTCTGACTGTGTCCTGGATCACAGTTTAAGGTAACCCCAAGCTGAAATCTCATTCCTTGGCTCTGTCTCTGTAGCCAGCTTCCCCACTCCAATACCTGGCAGCTCTGCAACACTCAGACACCCCTGCTCTTTCTGTGACCCCACAGGTCCTGAGACCACTCTGTCCCTGCAAGGGCTCCACACCCACTTAGCCTCTGGAGCAACACTCCTCAGTGTAGCAGACTTCAAAAAGTTCTGTTTTTGTGCTCCACTGCTCCACTGCTTGCTGGGAGCCAGCCCCTCTCCCTGTGGTCTATCTTATTGCTTCAGATTCACTTCTCCACATGCCCTACCTTTCCAAAAGCGGTCAATTTTCTGTTCCTAGAATTGCTGCTCTTCTCCTCTAGTTCCTGTTGAGTTTGAAGGTGTTCAGAATGGTTTGATAACTATCTAGCTGAACTCCTGGGATCTAATGCTATTTCAGTTTCCTACTCCTCTGCCATCTTGCTTCCTCTACTATGTCTTCTCGATGTGAATTTTGGGGGGCTCTCTATGTCTTGTAGACCTGAATTTCTATTTTCTTTTCATAGTATTCCCTTACAGTTATTTATATTTTTATGGTGTTTGTTACTTGTCATCTCTTATTTGTGATTTTTTTTTAATATGAGAACTTCGTTTTTCTTCTTGGTAAGTATAGCTTGAGGTTCATCAGTTTTATTGATTTTTTTCCAAGGAACCAGCTCCTCCTGGTTTCAATGACCTTTCCTACCATTTTTTTGTTTATCTGAGTTTCCATATCATTTATATCTGCACTAATCTTTATTATTTCCTTCCTCTTACTGATTTGGGGCTTTGTTTGTTGTCTTGTCTCTTTTAGGAGTAAGGTTAGGTTGTTTACTTGAAATTTTTCTTCTTGAGGTAGGCTTGTATTGCTATGAAATTTCCTCTTGGAACTGCTTTTGCTGTATCCCAAAGGTTTTGGACCATGTGTTTTCATTTTCATTTTGCCGTGTACTTTTTTTTATTTCTTCTTTTATTTCCTTTTGTCCAGGTTATTGTTTAGAAGCATGTTATTTAAACTCCATGAATTTATGCTCTTTCCAAATATTTTATTATGGTTGAATTCTAGTTTTATAGCATTGTGGTTAGAAAAGATTCATAGTTTAATTTCAGTCATTTTTGAATGTATTAAGGCTTGTTTTGCAGCCTAATATGTGATCTAGTCTGGAGAATGTTCCATGTGCACTTAAAAGAATCTGTATTCTGTTTTTTAGGATGGAATATTCTGACTACATCTGTTAAATCAATTTGTTCCTATGTGTGATGCAAAGCCATTGTTTCCTTGTTGATGTTCTGTTTAGATGATCTCTCCATTGATGTAAGTGGGGTGTTAAAGTCTCCAACTATTATTGTATTATTATGGATTATTTCTTTTATGTTTGTTTTTAACTGTTTTATGTTTTTGGGTGCTACTGTTTTGGGTGTAAAAATATTTACAATTGTTATCTTCTTATTGGATTGTCCTGTATTAGTATGCTGTCATTCTCTGTGTCTTTTCACAGTCTTTGTTTTAAAGTTTATTTTGTCTGATATAAGTACTGTTACTCCAGCTTTTATTTGATACCCATTATAATACTACTACTACTACTAATAATAAAAATAGATGTCTCTCCATCCCCTTAATTTCAATCTGTAGGTGTTTTTAGGTTTAAAAGGAATCTCTTGTAGGCAGATGGGTCTTTTTGTTGTGGTTGTTGTTTTGTTTTATTTTTAATTTATTCCATCACCCAATGTCTTTTAATTGGAGGGTTTAGTCCATTTACATGCATAGTGATAGATATGTATTTATTGCCATTTTATTACTTGTTTTATAGTTTCTAAAGTTGTTCTCTGATCCTTTTTTGTTTTGTCTCTTATGTTTTGCTGATTACCTTTAGTGATATAGTTGGATTTCTTTCATTATTCTTTGCATAAAGAATAGGGGTTTCTGGGGCGCCTGGGTGGCTCAGTGGGTTAAAGCCTCTGCCTTCAGCTCAGGTCATGATCCCAAGGTCCTGGGATCGAGCCCCGCATCGGGCTCTCTGCTCCACAGGGAGTCTGCTTCCTCCTCTCTCTGCCTGCCTCTCTGCCTACTTGTGATGTCTGATAAATAAATAAGTAAATCTTTAAAAAAAAAAAAGAATAGGGTTTTTGATATGTGGTTACCATTCAGTTTGTATATAATCTCTCCTGAATATAGCAGTCTATATTAAGTTGATGTTCATTTAAGTTTGAACCCGTTGTTTTCTCCTCACTTCCCCAATTTTAGGTATATGTTACTAAATTTTTATACCATTTTTGTGAATTCCTTGAGTGATTTTTTTTTACAGAAATATTCTTTTTTTTTTTTTACTGCTTTTGTATTTCTTACCATCATACTGTCACATTTGGTTTCTCCTCTCCACTCAAAGTGTCCCCTTTCACATTTCCTGTGGGCTGATTTAGTGGTCATGAACTCTTTTTGTTGTTGTTTGTCTTGGAAACTATCTCTCCTTATATTCTGAATGATAGCCTTACTGGATACAATATTCTTGGCTACAGATTTTCTCTATTTAGGGAAAATTTTGAATTTATCATGCCACTCCCTCTGGGTTGCAAAGTTTTTATTGAAAACTCTCCAGCTACCTCTATGGGTTTTCCCTTGTAAACTACTGACTTTTTTGTCTTCTTTTAAAAATTTTATTTATCGCTGTGTTTTGGCAATTTAATTACAACATGTCTTACTGTAGGTTTGTTTTTGTTGATTTTGGTCAACAAAATCAAGGAGGGAGTTCTCTATGCCTCCTGCATCTGCATATCTTTCCTTCCCCAGATTAAGGATGTTTTCAGCTATTATTACTTCAAATAAAATTTCTATACCCTTTTCTCATTCTTCTTCTTCTGGAACTCCTATAATATTAATGTTATTATATTTGATGGAGTCATTGAGTTCCCCAAGTCTATTCTTATCTTGGATAATTATTTTTTCTTTCTTTTGTTCAGCTTGATTGCTTGCCATTAATCTGTCTTCTGGGTCATTAATTCATTCCTCTGCTTCTTCCAACTTGATGTTCATGCATCAGGCATGTTTCTAATCTTCTTTATTGTACTATTCATCTCTGACTGGTCCTTTTTTATCTGTGTTAAGGGTCTCACTGGTGTTTTCCATTCTTCTCAAAACCAGTGAGAATCCTTATGATCATTGTTTTAAATATTCCATCAGGCATGTTAGTTATATCTGTTTCACTTAGATCTCTGGCCATAACCTTGTTCTATTCCTTAATTTGGGACAATTTCTCTGTCTTCTCCTCTTGTCTAAGTCTCTGTGCCTATTTCTATGTGTTAGGAAAGTCATCTATGTCTCCTATTCCTGAGGGTAATAGCCTCATGAAGAAGAGGTCCAGTAGTGCCCTGCTGTGTAGTATTCCCTGTTCCCCAGGGCCTGGAACTTCTGTGTTGCCAATGTGTGCTGCCTGTGCTCTGCTATTTTGTTCTGGCTGCTTTATCCTTCAGGCCAGTTGTCTGCAGGGACTCTCTTTGCCTGTCATGGGCAGTGTTTTGTCCCTGACCTGAGTTGGCATGTTTTAACTAGATACACTCTGGTCTGTTCATGAAATAAGATATGTCACCACCACTGCTGGAACCAAGGCTCCACAAAACTCCTGGATGGGAGACATGATATTGGCAGAGGTCTGGGGCAGTTTTCTAGGGTAGGTGGCCTGCCACACTGGGACTAAAGCAAGCGTGACTGAGAAGGGTGGTTCTACCTGAGCACTGGGGAGTGGTGCTTGGTGTAAGCAAGTTAGGTAGCATATATAGAGGCTGCATTAGCTCCTATAGGTGGCTTTGTTTATGCTGGGGGTAGAGCAGGGAAATGGTGCCTTCCAGTTCCTTTGTTCCTGGAGAGGTCTCTTTGTGAATGCTTTCTGTCTGGGACAGACAGACATGCTCTGAGATAAGCAAATCTCCTCCCCAGTGCATATCTTAGGCACTCTTCAGATCACTGTTTCCACTTTGTGCATCTGTGTGTTGTTTGCCACCTTCTCTCCAGAAGCAGCATAGTACCCTCGAGGCTCTATCTAAGCCAAGCCTGGCCAACATTTAGAACTCCAGGATTTAAACTCTGCTTATTGCCAGAACTCACAAAATTCATCCACTCTTGCTTCCCAAGCCAGTTGCTTAGGGATTTGTTTTCCCTGTGCACTTTGCTGTGTTAGTCTGTCTTGCACCTTTCTCAGTGATTGTGTCTCCTTCCCCAACAGAGTGGCCAGGATCAATTTTTCTTCCAAACCATGTCTCTACACTTATACCTTCTTCAATGTGGTGTCTCCTCTACATTTAGTCATGGAGTTTGTTCTTCTGGTTTTCACATCATGTCTAGAATGTTTAGGATGATTTGATAGTTATTAGTTGTATTTGTGGGACAAGGTGAGCCTAGGGTCTTCCAACTCCGCTGTCATCTTCTAAAAGACATTTTTCTGTTGTTCTTTGTAAATCTAGCTGAAAATTTGTCATTTTGTTGATTTTTTTTCAAAGAACTAACTTTTGTTTTCATTTGATTTTTTTTCTCTCTACTGTTTTTCTTTATCTCCACACTAATTTTTTTACTGTTGGTTTCTTTTTTCCCCTTTACCTAGATTTGGGTCTATTCTGTTGATCTTTTTCTATTTCTTAAAGCATAAAATAAGGTATTGATTTGAGACTTTTTTTTCTTTAATGTAGGCGTATGCTACTATGTGCATCTTTGAGTAAACTACAAAGGTAGATTAAAAAGAAAATAAAAAGATTTCAAGAATTGTAAAGGAAAATACTTTAGAGTGTTTCCTCAAAGAGCATTGTGTAATATCAATCTAAGATATTTTGAAAAAAGTTGTTTTTCTGCTTGAATTTTCTGTAAATATATCATTTTGAGTCACATTTATGGTTCATGAAGTTATTTTGAAAATAAAATCTTAGATCTAAAATCCACCAAGGAATGTATAAACATCATCAACATCACCCACTCAGTCAAAATGTCAAGTAAGGTACCCTTTTTGGGCTTAGCATGCTGTAAAATTTATTTTAGTGAATGAATGAAAATTAAGGCAAGGATGTATCAATCACAGAAGTTAGAGTTTAAATGGAATGAACTATCACTTCATGATAGTACTGAGAAATAACACTGATGAAGGGATGAGATTTGGTTGTTGAGGAATACCAGGCTAGGGACTGAGTGACGAATAGAGTGACCCATATTCTAGGATGTCAATATAAACTGGAATATATTTATTTTATATTTGGAACCGTAACTAGTTCCATAATCTGTTTGCCTGCGTTGAAATTGTTCATGCTTTATTGAGGCTGTGATGCTCTTTTCTTTTCTTTTCTTTTAAGATTTTATTTATTTATTTGACAGAGAGAAAGCACAAGCAGGGGGAGTAACAGAGGGAGAGGGAGAAACAGGCTCCTCAAAGAACAAGGAGCCTGATGTGGGGCTCGATTCCAGGACCCCAACACCATGAGCTCAGGCTCAGCCTGAGCTGAGCCACCCAGATGCCCATTGAAGAACTTTTCTGAAAAACAAACAAACAAACAAACAAAAAAACATGAGTATGAAGCCTTACTGGGAAAAGGTCTTGGGACCCTGCCAGAAATTAGCCATTTGACCCCATACAAAAATTAAACCTTAAAATTAATTAATGACTACTATAACTAAAATCACTCATCCCAGCTGTTTCCTTTTTCTTTGTCAGTGACTATTTTTCCAAATCATTTAATGAGTCAAAGTCACAGGAGGCTTATGACACAGTGAAAAAGTCAGCTGCTCTTAACCATAATCAATGTTCAGAGAATATTTACCTCTGTGTTCAATATTAATACTATAATGCCCAGTTAAAATTACCTCAGATAGACTGTGTTATCACAGAATTCTAATGTCTGATATGATTGCTAAGTATGATATGATAGCTAACTGCTAAAATGTTATCAACATTAACCTATTACCTTCCTCATTCTTGGACCCAGTGACCTCTGATATTAAAGTCACTGTTTAAAATCATCACTCATCTTTTCCACTTCACAAGTACCTGTCTGCAAAAGAAACGCACTTTGTAAACTAGTCATCCATTTGGCATTTTCTTACTCAATATGGCAAACTGCCATACTTAGAGCCAGTTCAATAGCCAAAGCTTCAGAAAGCTACTTGACATGTAAACATATTCAAATCCTCTAATCTTTGAAAACTATAATTTAAGGAGACACTTCATATACTTCTACTACTTTGTTGCCTTTAAGCAACCAAATGATGCATTGTTCCTCAGTTTCCTCCTCTGTAAAATGAAGAGTTTAGACTTTATAACATGCTAGACCCCCTTAAATCCTATATGTTGATGTTTCTTCTCTTTTCTAGTTTCATTGAAGTTTTACTGTTGACTTTATAAATTGAAGGGAAGTCATTAAGGACCTGGGCATCTACTTTAGTTGTTCACATTCACTGAGAAAAAACAGGTTTCCTTAGGTACATACCATAGTTTGGATTTCTGCCTTTCAAATTTAGCTGAAAAACAGTATGTACTTAAATATAGTATATTCCCAAGGCATCAGACTTACTGATCATGATGCTCTTTTGGTATCAAATTTTTATGAGGCTATTTAAAAAGAAAATACAATGGAATATTATTTTAACTAATTTGGGGAAAAATAAAGGCATCACTTTTAATTAGAAAATTGGCAATTCAGCTATGTCATTGAGAAAGAATATAAGCATGGCTTATTGGAATGAGTAGGGATTTAGATTTAGAACGACTATGAAATTTATCTCTCTCAACAGCTATATTAATTTCAATAATTATTTTAAAAATTTATCTTCTCTAAGCTTTAAATGACTCATCCATAAAAATATGTAATAATGGCCAACATAATGTTTCACAGGTCAGATAAAAAATATATGTTCATCAATGAGCTTTTGGGTACAAAATCCCAAACAACTCTAAAATCACAATGGCTTAGAAAACCCTATCTTGTTCAGGTCACATGAGGGATATAGATCAGCTGTGGCTTTAGTGGACATTTCTGGGCTTCATATATCTCCTCAATCCTGGCCCCATATTGAATGGGTAGCCACTGACAAGATAGGTTTTTCTCTTGAAGAAGGCAGAAGCAAGAGAATTGGCATACACCCCACTGATCACATTTATTGTCCAAAGCAAGTTTCATGGCCAAGCACAAAGAGGTAGGGAGAAGTAGTCAACATACATAGAAGCATGACAAAGGTAAAAATGATGGAATAATTATTAATAAATAATAAATTCTACCATAGATTATACTCTTGATTATAAATGTTTACCTTCCTCTCACACACAAAAATTATATTAATAAAAAAACTATATTAATCTTCTTCATAAGACACCTCAAAAATGTTATCAAATCAGTGCTTGACCCTCAAAGTCTAGGATCTTGATCAATATAATATTCATAAAATTCAGGTCCTTTTAATTTATGGTGCCCTACATACCCTACATATAATAGTAAAACAGTAACATAAACAAACAAAAACAACAAAAAACAAGTGAAATCCTGTAGTACTGGTTAAAATAGCTCTCTATTTTGGCTAAGGGGTAATCCTTGATTATACCTCGGACAGTGACTCCCCAGTTCATTGTTCTCTATGGATCTTGTCCTGCCTCTGGGAGGGCCTTCCTTTTCTACTAGAATTTTTGCTCACCTCTGTAAATATCTTTGGAGAATATGCCCTCTTTGGTCACTGAGTAGCTTTCTCAGCCTGCTTTGTGCCCTTAGAAAGTGGAATGTTTAAGGGTTGTTTTAAATGTCAGTTACAAAATCTTTTAAATCCAAACCGGCAACATTTAGGCACTTTTGAAATATTTATCTAATTGATTGCCATCACCTCAAGGTGTCAATATATATACCAATAATTTCTAAGACACATTTGCCTTCCTGGACTATGGCACACATATTTAAAAGTTATCAAGCTTCTGTGAGACAACACCTTGTTCTTTGCCCTGAGCTCTTTGTCCAAATACTTCCTGGAGCCACATTAATTTTAGACCTTAAGTAAGAATTTGGAGGTTACATCCTTGAATAAACTGTTGCCCTATAGACATGCCCATAGATGGGATTTTTCCTGAGACTGTATCACTGAAATTTTTGCTAATTGGGGATGAAAATAGATGCATCTTTCAGTCTGAAAAGTCATATAAATTCTAGATTTTCTTTCAGTGTTTCTATTACTGCTTCTAAACAAGCCAATTCTTTTCCTACTAATATCTTTCTTGTAGAACTATATCAAATGCAACTAATGAGAACTTACTGTAACATTTTTTTCAAGAAAACTGTGTATTCAAGCCTATAGTTTCATTAGATATATTTTCTATCTTTCAAGTTATTACAGTTCTATCATCTTTATGCATCATCTACCTCAATTGTCAGTAGAAATCTAGAGACACATATTTTAGATATTTTTGTTACATCATCATCCAACTTCCAGTATAAATTTCTATGTTGTTTAGCTTTTTCTGGAACAATAATCAATCCAAATACCAGAGATTTAAAATAAATACATATTTCTTGGTCCATTTAGATGAGGTCTAATGCTTAGCTAAACTCAACTGAGCCTCATTCATCTTCTCACTTTAGAACGCAGACTTAATGAGTAGTCATCATTATCCAAGACATAATGTTCTCATAGTGGATAGCAGAGGCAAAAGAATTGGAGAAAAGAAAAACACAAATGCATTGTATTCTTCTGTTGGGACATGCATATTGTCATGCTTGCTCCTATTCAATCAGCCAAGTGTTAGGTCCCCCAAAAATGGGTCCATGATTAAAGGAGTGAGACTGATATAAAGCGAAGGTCAAGCAAAGCTTTATTCCACTCCAAGCAGCAAGAATCAGACCGAATGTTCGGGGACGCACCTCTTACAAGAGAGGGCGACCTTTCTCTGTTTCACAGACTAGCTTTTAAGGGCAAAGGCCATGCGGTTGGGCCTGGCCATGCACAGGTGGCCAGTGAGATTGTAACACACACAGGAAACTCCATAGTCATGTTAGGTCACACATAAGTGACCAATTGAATTACAATATACCCTATAGTAGACATTTGACCTAGCCTATCACCTTGGTTAGAATTGGCACCCAAAAGGCTCCCAAAGGGCAGGGCCCATACTCCTTGGTAGCTAGGGAGATAGTATGCAACCCCCCCACCAAACAGATGTCTCCACCTGGCCTGATCCACCCTTGTATCTGGGCTTTGTTACCTGGGGCTGGTTTCCGGGACTTGGTTTTAAGTAAGTCCCCTGGGGTAAGGGGAGCAGGGACAGTTTAAGGGTTAAACAACAAGGTTATTGTTTTAACCTTGATGGAAGCCTCTGGCTAAATAGGTCCTTACACAAGCAAGTCACAAGGCAAAGCCCAAGTCATTGAGTAAGAAGGTATACTCCACTTATAGGAAAACAACAAAGAGAAAGAATTAATAATTGTGAGGAATCAAAACAATCTACCACAATGTGCAGTGTAAACCATCTTACTGAAGAGCAGATACCAAGTGTCTAATAAAGGTAGCTATTATATTATAATCAGTGCACTAGGTTTTAATGGTACAAATGTGGTATACATAACATATTCTCAGCAATTACATACTAACCTTGAATCTATAACATAGAAGTCATTAGTAAATATTAATTAATTATAAATTAATAAAACATTATTTGGAATGATTTATTATCAATCTTAAGTATAAACTTTTTCTGTAAACAAATTCATCTTGAAAGATATGGAGCTTAAGAAGTAATACCTGTACTTTTTAAATTTAAAGAATAGAATTCTGGTAACTATTGGTAATACTTTATCTTGAGGGAATACAATAGAAGGCAGAGAGCAATAACTTTAGGGTTTTACATAAGAAATTGGCACCTCTTTCCTTAAATGCATCAGTAGTTCCCCCAAGCTATATTTGTGTTTTAGAGATAAGCCAAATGCCATTACTGTGACCTATAGTGGTTTGTATTTTTAGAAGAGATAAAATAACCAACACTTGCATTTTTACATCTATCATATGAACCAATAACCCCATGAAATTGGATGAGCACTAACTTTCTGTAAAAAATGATTAGTCTCATGTTCTAAGAAAAAAAATAAAATATGAAAATATTTGAAGGAAAAGAGTTCCTTCTTCTAAGCTGTGAATTAAATTCCATTGAGAAAATGTTCAAAGGCACACATTTTCCACCCGAAGATGAAAAACTAAAGTTGTCTTATTTATTGTTTTGAACTTAGGAGGGAGTGTTAAAAAATTTTATTACATATTTCTTCCTATAAACTATTTTTTCCCTAGCATTTCATCCCAACCTCTTTCATTGCTATGTACAAAGCAAATAATTGTGCAGAGGCTGAGTGTGCCAATGGTGATGTCAACTACACAGTATGGGTTGATTTAGAAGTGTAGGTGGCATACAAAAAAAGTGTAGCTGGCATACAAATCACTGCATTCTAAGAATTGTTGAAACCCAAATCAAATTTGATTTTTCTGAAGCAGTATGTTTCTTTGCTTGAGGCATCAAACATTACAACTTCATATTATTTCTGAAAAGAACCTTTGAAGAGAAGTATTTTTAACTTTAATAAGAATGTATGCTCAGAAATTTTAATGTAGAAATTCTAATCCTCATTTGTCACTATGTGCAGATGTAGTTTATAATTTAGCTTTTTCATTCTCATCAAAAATATTAATGAATGCTATTACACCTTCTGTTTACTAATGTTATGTTGATGAATATAGGACATAGGTTCATGACAGGTTTTAAAAATCAATGTCTTCCTATGCATTACACCTCCTCTTTTCTATTGTGGTAGTAGATAATTAGAATAAAAGTCAGGATGAAATAAAAAAATGAGGATGATGCTAAAACTATTATGATTTTAGAAAGTCTCACTTCTAGAATTTATTTGGCCTCTTGGCTTGTGCAGAAAAATTACTAGAACAAATATGAAGAAATAACGCTGCAAACTAAGATTATGCAAAATTGCCCCTAGACTCCATAAATTTGGAAAGTATTTAATGAAAATTGCAAATAATATGGCAATATGTCTTATATATTGGGTTTTTAAGAGCCAAAGTAAAATATAGACAAATTAATATCTTAATAAAACATTTAAAATTTCCAATTAAATAGATTAAATACATTTAGTTTATTTATGATGATATAGCTATATGCTTAACTGACAAGAATGCATCTTGAGGAGCCGGCAATATGATTTAAATTTATCAATTCTAAAATGTTGGTCTGAGAGCTGCAGGCTTTATTTCTTCTACCTTTTATTAGCTCAAAGATATTATTCAAGGCTAAGGCCAGCATTGGAACTGAGGGCTGGGGTTGTATCATACTTACGTAGAACAAAGAAATTGCAAGCTATTGTGTTTATGGGGTGTGCTTTCACAAGGTGTGCCTCAGTACACCTTTTCAGAGGTAGTCTGTGTCTTTCAGCTCCTTAAGCTACAATCCACTCTTACTGTACTAGAACCCTATAGATGACAAGGTATGTTAGAGAAGAAACATTCTCTAGCCTTTCAATTAAATCTCAATTTTTTTCATTGCTTGTGTTTTACCAGTGTTTCTTGTATATAGTCCTCTTTTCAGTAAAAGACTAAAGGGGGCTAGAGTAAGAGGAAGAGCCTTTCCTCAAAGCTCTAAGACAGGGTGTTGGAGAGTAGGCTATTGTTACGAAGAATGTCTTTTGTGTGTTTGATAAGGACTATTCTTATCTCTCCAATGCTAGAGCTCAAAGAACTCTTCCCTAGATATTGAGCTTGAGAATCTAGTGGGATTACTGGAAACTGAGCTTCTCCCAAGACTACATCCACCAGGAGTTTCTCACTGTCATACTTGTCCAGCTTACTTTCCAGTAATTCATCAAAATTATTATATTTGTGTTCATACCAGCTTATACCTGCCTAGGCTTCTGTTTCAGAAAAGCAAAACTTTGCTGTGACTCTCTGGATTCACCTGTCTCTCCAAATTTGGGGTAATTTTTTTCTCCTAAAAACCCAGTTCTCTGATGCATCAAAAAAAAAAAAAAAAGGAAGAAGTCTTGATTTCTCAATATGTCCAGCTTTTTCTTTATGTAAGGACAGGATTTCAACTTCTAAGCTCTTTACATACTGGCGCTGAAGCCAGAGCCACCTCAAAATATCATTTTGAAAATTTAAAAGTAAATTTTTTTAGTAACACATGTATGTCTAAAACAATATTTGGAAGAATATATATTCACTACACTAGGGTGCATATTACTGTGGTAAGGAAAATAGATTTAGATGACAGTATGAAGAGTGAAAATTATAAACCATGCCAAGCATTTTGTTAACTATGGGCTTTAAAAAAATGTGGACTGAGGATGTTACAAGCATATATTGGGATTAGTTGATACATGAATTCAAAAAAGTTACTAAAGATATGGCACTTAGGTCCCTCCTCTCTGCCATCCTTAGTTCTGGTTCCATACAAAGGTTGGTTTGAGCTCTTTATTATTATAAAGTATTGTCATTATTAGTCAGCACTGCATACTCAGAAACATACAGAACACCTCCACTTGATTTTCTTGGTCAGATTTGGTCTCTTGGAAATACAGGATACTGAATTATGCAGGAAGAAAAAAAAATTAACCTCAATAACTCCCTTAGTGTGTACCAAATAAAAGACATGTACAGAAAAATCAGGAACTTTATATATAACAGGCTTACTTTCATGCTGTACTATAGCTTCAAACTCATCCTGTCAAGTCTAAACTTATCATCTGATTCCTCAACAAGGTGCCCATGATCCAGTATTTATTTCTGACATTACCTTTTTTTTTTTAAGATTTAATTTATTTATTTGAGAGAGCACGAGTGTGGGAGAGGGGCAGAGGAAGAGGGAGAAGCAGACTCCCTGCGGAAGCCAAAGGAGAAGGGAGACTTGATCCCAGGACCCTGGGATAATGACCTAAGCAGAAGGCAGACACTTCACCAACTGAGCCACCCAGGTGCCCCTGGTACTACCTATTTTTTAATCTCTCTTAGCTTTTATTCTGTGCTGTTTCCACTTTTTCTCATTGTCTATTTCCACAATGTATACATTTTTAGTATTTCTTAGATGTCCCCCCTGCTTTTTCCTTTTCATTTTTCTACGCTAGACCAGGTCTACTTTATCTTAATCATAGACCACCATTGCAGTCTTCTAGTAGGTCCTGCTTCATATACATTTTACCCTATAATTTCCCCTTCAATTTATCATTCTTTTTCAAGATCCTAAAACAACCTCTGATTGCCCCAGTAGCTGGCAAAGTAGCTTTCCAAGCTTTTAACTAATTTTCTACCCTTTCTCAATGTGGAATCCCATAATATCCCACTACATTTGAATACAACTTGCTTAATTCTACATTCTGTTCTAGGGTCTTTTGAATGCCTTGTCCCAGATGTAATCATGTTTTCATTTTTATTAATCAGAAGTCTCCTTCTATTAAACAAAATCCAAATATTACCTATTTATAAAGGTATTTTTGATCATTTATTATCTTTGTCTATACCTCCCATCTCCTCTTTGACTACATATAACTATACTTATAGCCACAACATATAACTATACTTATAGCCGCAGAGAAGGACTGAGATGCGGAAGGGACAGATTTTTATGGATTACAGTTCTAGAATTTACATGTTATCTTATATAGTCTTAAAAACAGTCTTACATGATATTATGATTATTTTGTACATGAGCAAACTACATGATTGTATAGCAAGTAAATATCAGAGCCAGGATTCAAATTGTGGCCTGACAGATTCTAAAATTTATCTCATTCTAGAAGAAAGAAAGAAAGGAAAGAAGGAGAGGAAGGAAGGAGAGGAAAGAGAAGGGAAAGGAAGGAAAGAAAAGAGGGAGAAAGGGAGGGAGGAATGAAGGAAGACAGGAAGACAGGAAGGAAAGAAGAAAGGAAGAAAGAAAAACAGCCTATCTTTCAGTAAAATCTGGTTTCAGTCTTAAGTGGTCTCAGGTAATTTCTTCATGTTAGTCTTACTCCTTCAACTAGATTAAGAGGAAGGACAGGAAGAGTATACCTGATTAATTATAAATATCTGAGTAATATTCATCACTCTATTTGACAACTAGTTACTTAAATATCTGCCTGCTCTTCTTGACTGTGATTTCTTTAAGAAATGAATCATAAATGGGGCACCTAGGTGGCTCAATCAGTTGAACATCTGACTTCAGCTCAGGTCATGATCCTGAGGTACTGGGATTGGCCCCATGTGGGGCTCCCCACTAGGTAAGTGTCTGCTTGTCCCTCTTCTTTTGCCTCTTCCTCTCTCAAACAAATAAATAAAATCTTAAAAAAGTGTTCTTTTTCTCCATTAGTTCTATAAATGAATGAATGTTGTCAAATAATTAAATAATTAATAAAGGACATAATCTTGGCACCATAGGTGGTTTTAGAAAAGTGCTATTGACCTGGTATTAGGCTATTAAAAACTAGTTCATAATGACTTGGTAGATAAAAATGTAATAATAAAATTATATCATATAGGCTAGGTGCTTTTTTTTATACTTTAAAGAGTGCTGGTAATATTTTAAAATTAAATTCCCATTTCTTAATGTGCCCTTATATTTACTCCATTCACCTAACTCCTTTTTAACTTTTGTACTTAAAGAATATCTGTCTGTTACAGAATTTACTTGATAAATTTCATGTCATAAATCTGTACTTAATTTACCAGCAGCTCACTTAAAAATAATAGCTTATTTTTTTTCCTTATCACTGCTTATATATACCAGTAGCAATTATAAATACTAGCCCTTTTAAACCAAATTCCAGAATGTATCACCTGGTCTCACTGACTGATGACAGCCTAGCATAATATTTCTTTATCTAAACATTTAGAAATAAACCCTTATGTCTCCTTAAGTTTGTTTTCAGAAAAAGTGACAAACTCAAATTTATGATAAACTCCTCTCAGTCTTGGGAGTTTTGGTTTTAAATCCTCATATTTTGCGAATGGCCACAGTGAGTTTCAAAGGGTATTTCTCTGTATGATCCAAACCCATTACTGAAATACGGCATTGCAAAATTTTAAGACTATACAGAAAAAATTAATTCTCTAAAATTATGTACTTTCACTACTAGTAATAACATAATAAAACAATATTATTGCAATAGCATGGTTAATATAATTGCCTACCAAGGGAAATTAATGACTAATTTTCAAAATGTGTTTTCTTTTCTATTAACATAAAGAAGATGTAAAATTATTCTTAACTTTAAATACCACTTGTGAAGCCAAGTGATAAAATAATAGTGAAATTATACAACATACACTATCTTAATAACTCTTCCTGAGGCTCAAGGTGACCACCAACCAGCTGTTATTTTGGAAAAAAGAAAAACACTATATGATAAACACAAAAACACACTTTGTTTTATTGCAAGGACTGTATTTGTGCTGTCCTTTGTGAAGACTGCATTAAGGAAACAAAATGTAATTGTACATATAATATCTAAAGGCCAACATAAATTTTATCATGTATCCCAAAGATATAAAACTGTTTTTTCAGTCTTATATTTTAAAGTCAATCTTCTCTTGGATTTGAGGAACTTGTGAAAAAATATTCTTAAATCCTTAATGCTCTTGTTGGCATTTAAAGAATTGATATGACTGAAGTTGATAAGGTATAGATGTTAAATGGATAATGTGACTCTAGGTAGCATTTTATCAGTATTAAAGAATAAAAAGTAAAAATTAACTTGTGGGGGACTTTTGGCATTCCACTTGAAATAGGCCAGTCTGGAAAGAGCATTGTTCTCACTCTAACAAAGAAAAGAGCAAATAATCTCCAAAGTGTAACTTTTCTTGAACTCAATACAGAGTAGAAAACTATGGAAATTTGACCAAAAAGAGTTTTCAAGTAAATTGGACAATTAACATTTATCAAAGCTGGGAAATAGGTACATGAACATTTATTTGTTCAAATATTTGCTATTTTTTACATATTTAAAATAGTTTATGAATAAATAAAAATCCTAGGGTTCATTATGATCAGGAGAGATTATCAATAGACCCAGAGATGGGAGGTTTTGGTCCAGAGTCTTGTTATGGGTGTGACCTTAGGCATCTTACTTCACTTGTATCACCTTCAGCTATTTCCTTTTAGGGCACTTTTCTTTGCTGTGGCAAGTTTTCCATGCTTTCTCTAACTTTACCCATTGTTTGAAGATGGCTGTATTAGAAGAAATGTTACCCTGAAATTTATTTTTTACTTTCTTTGTGTAAATGTTAATATAATCCAAATTGATGCCTACATTTGAGTGCAATATATTCCAATTTGAATAGCTACTGAATGAAAGGCTTTGGATTTTATATATTGTGTTGTATTTGAGGCTTATGTGGAAAAATGGACCTTTACATATCTTTGTTCAAGTTATAATGACCATATGAAAAAGATATCATAATTAGTATTTAACTTGGTAGGAGCAGCCCTCATATGGGTATGCATCTTAGCTTATTCTTATCTTCTTAGCTAATTTTCACAGGACACTAGACCTATAAAATGTCCCACTGCATGCAGTTTTTAAAGGAAGCAAAGGAAAAAAAGGAATGTGAGTAAAAGTATTGAGCATTTCTTTATGAGGAGCAAGGAAATAGCAATCTGATTAGGAACTATGATCTCATAGACAGCTGCTAGATGATCTGAGTTCCTTAAAATACTTTGAAATCTCTCTTGAATATTCTTATAATTAAGACATAGGTTTTCTCAACTTACATATTTCTTGAAGTTTGCAGGCAGTTTGCTTCAATAGGTGAAGTTTAAAACAATCTTTTTATTTTCTTAAATCCCAGGCTTGCTTGGGGACAAATACTTTTTCTCCAAAACCCTTTTCCTTCTAATAGCTATAAAATGTTTGTAGGATTTCACCATTCTCTATTTGTTCAATAACATTAACCAAAAACAAAGAAAGTGAAACAAGTGTGGCCTCTAAATGCCATTTTTTTGTTTGTAGGCAAGATTTGGAACACTAACAAAATTTGCAATTCCAACAAAGAGCATTCTTTTAAAATAATTCTGCAAACCACTGGGCCAATTGTTGATTTCATAAAGAATAAATGGATAATAACTCGAGTTTATTTGGGAGTTTTCATATTAGAAAGTAGGAGGGAGGCTGAAATTATCCCAAAAGCTAAATTCTAATAAATGTTGATGAAACCATGTATTTTGGGGGGTTCTCCCAACCAGCCAGCTATTTCCTGAAGAGAGAATATTCTCTAAACTCTTTCAAATTCTCAGTCAACTCTATTATTCCAGCAGTGATTATTTAATTGATGGACCCTTGGAAATTCTGAAAATCACTTTTGCCTCCTACCCCTTATTGACTTTTTAGCCATTAGTCCTTTAGAGAGTGTATATGGAATATTGTGCTGGCTTGTTTCTACATGTAAACCTAATAGAGCAGATAAAAATTTCTGAAACAAAACTCAAAAAGCACAAATTATAAAGAAATGATTGAAAAATGCCATAATCAAAATTTCTGGCATAATAAAAGAGCCACTTAGGATAACATACAGCAATACATAAAAATGGCAGATTATTTGTTTCAAAATTTCATTGCAAAGCCATACCCCTCCCTTCTAGCGTTTTGGTAGAACATTTTACCTAGCACTCCCACTTTAGTGTCTCCATTGTAAAGGCTGATGTTAATTTTAAAAATAAAATTATCAGTTATTTTACCAGGAAAAAATGGGTTTATTTTGAGATAGCAGAGAACTGTAATCTGGGACAAGCAAGTTATGGGAAAACAAAACCAAAAAAACAAAAAAACATAGACACGTCCGCAGGACAAAGGAGAGGTATTTTACAGAGGAAAAGTGTGAAGTTAGAAAGGCTGTTAGGAACATAAAGCCAATCAGAGAAAACTGGGAGTTTGAGTATAGTGGCTTTCCAGTGGCTGAGTTGTGGCTCTTTCTCATTGGCTGTATTGTTGCTGTGGTGATAAAGCCTCCCTTCCGTCTGCCAGGGGTAGCAAAATAGTATCCTGTGCAAAATTCAGGTGTTCCTGTTGGATTTGCAAATGAGGAGAAGTGGCAGGGTAGGAGAACTCCCCCTCTTGAACTTCCTGATTCCATTTTAATGAGGCTTCTCTTTATTATTTCTACACTGGCCTCAACCAGCAATTCACACTGTTTTCCTTTTGGTTATATGAAGGAAATCACAGATTCCCAAGCCCATAGCTGGCTTAGCCCAGGTCTGGCTTCAGAGATGTTTGCTCTTTCCAGCACTTGAACCTAGGTGATTGAGAACAGCTTTCAGTCCCACCCAGTATCCCAGATTATAGCATAGAGCTTGGTTCCTACCCACTGATTTCAGAAGGTGTGTGTGTGTTGTGTGTGTGTGTGTGTGTGTGTGTGGTGTAGAGCAGACCAATTTTAATTCCCATTACCTCTATAGAAGTTGCATTCCAGAATTAGATTAGACTTCATAGTGTTCAACTTTTGATGGAAATATTTAGTTGTTGAGTGTGGTTATGTTGTTTATCTTTTAAGTTTTTCTTAGTATCTTTGCCATATGTTTTCCTATATATGTTAAGAATTTTTTCAAAGGATATATTTACATTTATAAGATGTTTGCTAAAAATTCAGTCCTCGACTTTTTCCCAAACCATTTCATGTCTTAGAAAAAAAATTATGTCATTATTATTTAGAACGTGAAAGATTTTAGTGAAAAGACTAACCCTGAATTATAATATTCTTTTAAACTAATACTGAAATAGAAATTTTCAACAGCCTTACACTCCTTCATTGTCTTCATTTTTTTTGAATAAGCATTTGTAGTACTCAGCATGATTTGGCATATAAAGTGCATAATTTTACTGGCTGTTGTGATTCTACTGCTATTTAAAGTAAATGAGTCTTTGCAATTTTAGTGACAGTTGTGTCAATGGAATGCCTGCAGGCCAAAAACCCGTTTGATATTTCTAGCGGGAGACTCTACAGGAAATTAAATGTAAAATAATTGATAGTTTCAAAAACAGAAAAGGTTTAAGAAACAAAAAGTTTTTGGCTTATTGATTCTGCCTCTTCTTCCATGATACTGTACCAATAATTATAATTCTATAGTTGACTTTGTAACATTCACAGTAAATATATTTTAAAATGTGCTCATATTTATCACTATTTAGAATCAATGACATCTTTTGATATTACTACTATTATCTACTAAGGTATTGGAAAGTTTAGTTTTCATCAATAAATAATGTAATATTAAACTCTCTATATGTAGGGATGGAGGCAATACAACATACTGATGAAAACTCAAGAGTTTAAATCCTGCATGTATCAATGACCAGCTGTGTGGCTTGAGCAAATATTACCTTTCTTAGCCTATGCAGATCCTTGAGGTAGGCTTAGAGCTCTTTGAGAAGGAAATTTTTGGGTCTCATATATGTTCACCTAGAGTCTGCACCCCTCCCTGTATTAACCATATTCTTTGTATCTCTTTGACCTCATAGGGCACATGCCCTACAGGAAGAGCACAGCCAAAAGAAAGCCAAAATAGAGCTTTCTACAGCTTAGGCCCATAGCAGGAATCCCTCTGGCCCACATACAGGGAGGTACTAGATGGAGGGAAATAGGCAGGTTCATATGCTAGTTATTTCAAATAAATCTGGGGGGAGGGGGAGCAATTTGACAATATCTTCCAGAATTGAACCTGGCAGTTCTACTTCTAGAAATGTATCATCTAAATTTAGTTGTAGAAGTACCCAATGATGTATGCATAATTACATTCTCTATAACACTATAAATTCAGAAAGCTGCAAACAATGTATAAATATTGACTACATGGTGAATGGGTAAATAAATTATGGTACCCTCATTCACTAAAACATATTTTTCAGCCATTAAATAGGATAGGTTTGTATGAAATGATCTTCAATATGTATTTTTAAAGATTTATTTATTTTAGACAGAGTGCAAATGGAGGGACAGAGGGAGAGAAAGAAACTACAGTAGACTCCCTGCTGACCATAGAGACCAAAGAGGGAGGGGAAGCTCAGCTCAATCTCATGACCCTGGGATCATACCTGAGCCAAAGCTTAACCACCCAGGCATCCCTTCAGTATATGTTTTTAAGTGAGAAAAGTGAATTAAGTATCTTTAGTATGACCTACTATGTGTGTGTGTGTATTATATTTGATAAAATTTTTTCTAGAAGAAATTACACGAAACTATGAAGTTACTGCCTGGGCAAGTTTTTACATTACATCTCCATCAGTCTGAATTTGTTGTCACAGCAGTTAATACTTTCATAATTAAACAATAATAAAAAAATAGCATTACCACTTCTAGAACTATGTCAGAGGTTTATGTTTAAGATAAATGTAAACCACTAGAAAAATATCTTGCACATAGTATGTACTTTATATATAATTAGCATTATTTTTATGGGAATTGTATCTTATCTTTAAATTCCCAAATGATCTGTTGCACTTCCTTACATATTAGCATTGTTGATTAGATTTTATGTCATTAGATCTTTTTTTAATTATATCTTTTAAAAAAATTTATTTTTTTTAAACATATAATGTATTTTTATCCCCATGGGTACAAGTCTGTGAATCGCCAGGTTTACACACTTCACAGGACTAACCATAGCACATACACTCCCCAATGTCCATTACCCCCCCCCGTCCCCCTCGCCCCAGCAACCCTCAGTTTGTTTTTTGTCAATGGAATTGTGGTTTGTCTCCCTCCCGATCCTATCTTGTTTCTTTTCTTCTTTTCCTACCTCCCCTAACCCCCCATGTTGCATCTCCACTTCCTCATATCAGGGAGATCATATGATAGTGGTTGATTGACTTATTTCACTAAGCATGATACCCTCAAGTTCCATCCATGTCATCGAAAATGGCAAGATTTAATTTCTTTTGATGGCTGCATAGTATTCCATTGTGTATATATACCACCTCTTCTTTATCCATTCATCTGTTGATGGACATCTAGGTTCTTTCCATAGTTTGGCTATTGTAGACATTGCTGCTACAAACATTCGTGTGCACATGCCCCTTCAGATCACTACGTTTGTATCTTTAGGGTAAATACCCAGTAGTGCAGTTGCTGGGTCATAGGGTAGTTCTATTTTCAACTTTCTGAAGAATCTCCATGCTGTTTTCCAGAGCAGTTGCACCAGCTTGCATTCCCACCAACAGTGTAGGAGGGTTCCCCTTTCTCCGCATCCTCGCCAGCATCTGTCATTTCCTGACTTGTTAATTTTAGCCATTCTGACTGGTGTGAGGTGGTTTCTCATTGTGGTTTTGATTTGTATTTCCCTGATGGAGAGTGATGTGGAGCACTTTTTCATGTGTCTGTTGGCCATCTGAATGTCTTCTTTGCAGAAATGTCTGTTCATGTCCTCTGCCCATTTCTTGATTGGGTTATTTGTTCTTTGGGTCTTGAGTTTGATAAGTTCTTTATAGATTTTGGACACTAGCCCTGTATCTGATATGTGGTTTGCAAATATCTTCTCCTATTCTGTCAGTTGTCTTTTGGTTTTGTTAACTGTTTCCTTTGCTGTGCAAAAGCTTTTGATCTTGATGAAATCCCAATAGTTCATTTTTGCCCTTGCCTCCCTTGCCTTTGGTGATGTTCCTAGGAAGATGTTGCTGCGGCTGAGGTCGAAGAGGTTGCTGCCTGTGTTCTCCTCAAGGATTTTGATGGATTCCTTTCTCACATTGAGGTCCTTCATCCATTTTGAGTCTATTTTCGTGTGTGGTGTAAGGAAATGGTCCAATTTCATTTTTCTGCAGGTGGCTGTCCAATTTTCCCAACACCATTCATTGAAGAGGCTGTCTTTTTTCCACAGGACATTCTTTACTGATTTGTTGAAGATTAGTTGACCATAGAGTTGAGGGTCTATTTCTGGGCTCTCTATTCTGTTCCATTGATTTATGTGTCTGTTTTTGTGCCAGTACCATACTGTCTTGATGATGACAGCTTTGTAATAGAGCTTGAAGTCTGGAATCGTGATGCCACCAACTTTGGCTTTCTTTTTCAATATTCCTTTGGCTATTCGAGGTCTTTTCTGGTTCCATATAAATTTTAGGATTATTTGTTCCATTTCTTTGAAAAAAATGGGTGGGATTTTG